>VSDK01029286.1:572208-623751 GCA_009767595.1 Symbiodinium kawagutii | reverse complement strand
ATCATCATCATCATCATCATCATCATCATCATCATCATCATCATCATCATCATCATCATCATCATTCTAATGACCACTCCATTCTCATTGACTATTGTGCTATTGTTGCAACACTGGCTGCCCGCTTGGCCTCCTCTGGCACTGGTTGTTGGTTTGAGGATGTTTGAGGCAAGTGGCTAGTTGGTCAACCCATCGGCGGTCATGGAGCTTGATCTCCAAGAGCATAGGGGCGAAGCTTGTACCTGGCAGGTCATAGGGAGCGCCCATGAATTTGGGGATCAAAAGCCACGGGAATAGCTATGATTCAGATAGTGCAGAGCTATTAGATCTAGGTTGAACCAATATCCACCTAGGAATGGGTTGAGCACAGCCACAGATTGGATGAATGGATCGGTGTATTTTTCTACGGCTCCAAAAGTTGACCCGCGAGGAGTTTGAGGATCACACCATCCTGTGTATCGCGCATCGAATTTCAACCATCATGAAGCTTGGCACAAGCTCGGAGTTCGATGGGAACACCAGCCATGTTGCAGATGGTCAAATCGAAGGCTTCAATGGTGGATAGAATCCATGCAGATTGTCAGTTTTTGGCACAACATTGCATTAATGACCAAAGTGGATGATTGACCTGCTAGGAATGGAGTCTAGGGCTATGTTTGATTACCAGAGGGTCACTACCATTTAACCTTTAGTAGCCGTTATATGAACCACTACAGGACTATCAACCATTAGCAGCTATGCTTGTCCATAGTTTGTTGTTTTTAGCATAGTAGTTGGTCCGGTGAAAACCCTTAATTATCATTAATTAATCAGTACTGTTGGTGATAACCGCCTATTGTTGACCATTTTTCACCATTATGAGTCATCATTCACCATTATATTAACCGCCATTAAGATTTGCTTACTATCCCCTACTGTTAACCATTATTCACCCGTGTAAAACCATCATGTATTCACACATGGCTGTGGGTCAAAACCCCGTACCCCTGGTTCCCCTATCATAAACCATGGTTTTCTCTATAGTTTGTTGGTTCTTATCCCAAAATATGGTGGTTAATTTTGATTTATAGCCACATGATTCACCATGGTCGTTTGTTCGCGTGAAAGTGGATCACCGATGAAGAAGTGACCAGCGCTGAAGCCTGGCTGACACCGGTACTCTCAAAATTGGGGACCCCCAAAAATGGTTGGTTTATTACCATAAATGACTAGTAATGGATGATTTAGGGGTACCCCTATTTTGAGAAACACCCATATATGTGGTGGTTTCCGAAACTGGTTATGAACATGAACCACCATATATATGTTGGATAACCAATATATGTATAACAATATATGTGCCCAAAGGTTATGGTTGGTTTATAAATGGTTAACAAAGGTTATCAACAAGGGGATGAGAACCAAAAAAAGGGGACATACCAACAATAATGGTGAAGCAGCTATTAATGGTGTACAATGGTGAGTGACAAGGCGACAATAGCCAATCGTAGGGGATATATACACCAATTATACTGGTTGGTTAATGAGTGAAGAAGCTGGTCGATGAGCTGGTAAATGGTTAATAATAGGGGACAATAACCAAAAGAAATAGAGAATGTACCAACTATATGGGGTTTCTCAAGCCATAGGGAGAGCCTCCAAAGTAGTTGGTTTATTACCACACATGATGAATCAACTAGATGATTCTGGGGGTCACCTATTTTGAGAAACCGCTGTATATGTATATATATATATACTACATTATGATTTTTTATCCAAACATATACAGTGTATGTGTCACCCAATGTGTATTGATACGTTCTTGCACAGTAGGTGGCTGTAATTTCTACCAAACGACCTTTCTGGAACCGACAGATTCATGGAGATTTCCATACTGGTCCACTCGACGCTTTGTTCAAGTATGGGACGGGACTTGCTTTTTTTTAAAATCAGCTTTGTGATACTTTAGACTGGCGATTCCTTGGAAAGCAAGCAAACAAGCGTACAAACAAACATCGAGACATTTTGGCAATCGGCTTGCCCGAAACTCACAAAGGGATAAAATAGGGGAGAAACAACCCTTTGACTTGGAATTCCATTGAAACGCATACACACGTATCTCAAAAGTTGCATATGTTTCGGCTTGCACAAGTTTTGCATGGGCCCGCGACAGATTTGCGAGAGGTTTTCTTGATTCGCGAAGGTGATCATTTCAGATGAAATTTGGAACATCATGGAACAGCATATATAAAATGAATATACACATACACACACACACATATATATATATATATATTATATATATATACATATGTACAGATTTGCATACACTCTAAGTATCGTATAGTTATGTGGAATAAACAGATCTCATCTTCCTCCTGGAAATTGCAGGCACAGTGACCGCGTCTGCGTCCTGGAGAAAGGAGAGGTGGCTGAAATGGACTCTCCTCAGGTGCTGACACAGAGGGCAGACAGTCTCTTCGCCAAGTTGGCCCAGCAAGAAGCAGCGGCCTGACCACCGCGATGGCCTTCGAAAGAAAACCGGGGCGCTTGCGCGGAGCGCTTGACGGTGCGCTGGTTGGGGTGTGAAGGGTTTTTTAGGTTGAACACCCACCCAGCAGCTAATCCACCGGCCATGGCTGATCGACCTTTCCTTTCTTAAACACCCACCCCTGCCCACCCCTTGTAAACAGGGATTGGTCTTCCATGAATTCCGCACGGCAGCGCGGAACCTGCCGCTGCCATATGGGTTCTGTCCTGGGTCACAGGGTCCTTTTCGGACCTGCCTGACTAACGTAGCTGCCGGGTATCCCAGGGCCGGTGCGGAAGCTGTTGTGCTGTTGGATGATGGATGATGGGATAAAGATCCTGTCCAAACCAGCCACTTCTACCCCAAGGTATGGATATCCACTCATTGAGGAGATGCGTTTTCACGCAGTATAGAATTATATAGTCATCATCAAGCCTTGACACCTCATTGGGTGGTGGCTATGTTGGGGGATGGATTTGTGTGTTCGTAGTATGAAGAGTGGAATTGGGGAGAATTATAGGCATGTTTTCGGAAGGCAGTTATTGACCAGATTCAATTGGCAAGATCAATAATTTCATATAATTTCAAGTTTGGATCGTAGAATGATTTTGTGCTCGGACATTTGTGAATGCATGCAAGTTGCCTAATGTGATGATTCTTGAGGATGAAAGAAGTGTTAGAAAACACGGTTTGGTTTTGGATCAGTGAGTCTTTTGGGAACGCCTAGGTAGTGCTCACTCACGCAGTACCCATCATCACTTTTTCATATCCCCTTAGCCACCTGGTGGTCAGACCACACACGGTTCTTCAGGTCGTTAGCTTCTGCGGACATTGAAATGGTTGCTTAAAGTTACCCTGAAACAAATAATTTTGTCAAACTTCGACTTCTTACTGATGGGCAACATCCACCTTCTACCAATTCATTGGAGTTTCTTGATCTTAACATCCAATATGGTGGTCAGTGGTTGTTAATGCTCACGGTACACCTGCAAATTTAACTGTGGCCGAAGTGACTCATGTGGCGAACCCAATAGATGGCACAGCTCGTCCAAAAAGACGGTGAGTCTCCGTAGGCCACCATTTCTGGATTAGGTCAATCGCAAGAAAAACAAGCAAGCCTGCATAGTGGAGGACAAAGTCGGGATGTTCTCCAGCTTGTACACTTGCCAACGGATATTTGACCAATTTGGTTGTTTAATCTCTACACTTCCAATCCCGATGATGATTAACCAGAGCCAACAATAGGGGCAGTTGGGTAGACCACTACTAACCCAACTTTTGAGCATGGTATCAACAGTGTTGATCACTATTAAAGGATACTAACAAATATTCATCACTATCAGCCAGAATTAAGCCCCACCATTGACCACCGTCAACCATCATTGACCCTATAATAACCACTAGTTCATCAGCAACAATCATTTATTCTGCCATTTTACTCACTGTTTATCAACCAGAAAATGAAATGGATTAGCCGGCATCAATCATCCATTCACCAGTATTGACCGTTATTATGAACCACTATCATAAACCATCAAACAACTGTGATTATAATGATCACCAGTCATCATTATAAACCCTGAATCAACCACTGTTAACCACTAATGGTGATTAGAATCACTATGAATTTACCGTTGTAATCAACAATAGCTGTTTTTATGAACCACTATTCACCACATCAACTACTCAGCATAATCATCAATCAACTGTCATTCAACGACTATTAGCCAAATCAACCACTCATCAATCACTACCAATTGTCAACAATCATTATTTACCACTCTTACCAACCACAATTTGTCAAGCTTCAGGAATTCTCAAGGGAAAAGTGGGGAAAAAGTAGGGAAATAGTAAGGATTTGCATAGGAAGCATTTGTACCCCCCAAACAGTAGAGCGCCCCCCTAATAGAGCGACCTGCTTAGTGACACAATGATACTAACCACTATTCAACCACAACTGATCAACCACAACTGATCAACCATTTAATCAAGCATTTGACTGACTATTTAACCAACCACACCACTTCCTTTAATCAACCACTACTAATGATTATTACTAACCACTATTAAACCACTATACTCAAACCACTAGTGGTTGAAAATCATCATTTACCACTATTCCTAGCCATCAATGGCCAACCAGCATTGCAACCACTACGAAACCGCTATTAAACTAGCAATGGTTGTTCAACCACTATTAAACCACTATTAAACCTAATTATTAAGAACCACTCTTAAACCACTATCAAGCCACTATCAAAAACCACTATTAAACCAGCACCAAACCGCTATTAAACCACTATACTCAAACCACCGGTGGTTGAAAATCCTCATTAATCACTATTAAACCACCATGAAGCCGCTTTTCAACAACCATTCATCACCGTTCATCAGCCGCGCCACCACCGTTTTCCATGGCAGCTGGTCGGCGAGGTCATGCGAGCAGCAAGGAGGGCCAGCATCAACGAGTCGGGTCAGTGCTTCACAGTGGTTGAGTTAATGATGGTTGATTAGTGGTGAATGATGGTTAATGGTTAATGGTTAATGATAATGGTTAATGGTTAATGGTTAATGATAATGGTTAATGGTTAATGATTAATGGTTAATTTGATGGTTAATTAATGATGGTTGATGAGTCATGGAGTTCTGAATTCGATTTTCATTCAATGATTAATGATTAATGGTTAAGTCAACCATCATTCATTGAAGGTTGATTATAGTCGGAGGTTCCGAATGATTAGTGGTTAGGTTCATGGTTAGGTAAATGATGCTTAATGGTGAATTAGTCAATCATTAAGAATGATGGTTAATTGTTAAATGATTGATTCATGGTTGATGAATGGTTAGGTACTGACTAGAACCATGATCGTTTATTGGCCATGAACAGTGGAAGTTATAAAGGTTAATTCCTGGTTGAGTAATCTTTACTTGTAGTTGATTCGTGGTTGAGAACTGTGATTAACAATTTTCAGAATGATTGTTAATCCATGGTAAAAACTAGTGGTTGATGATCAATAGTATGACATGCTGACTGGTGAATGATGGTTGACTACGACTCAATGATGGGTAATTAATGATTAATTAATGATGCTTCCTCAACGGTCATTTATTGTTTGATACTAGTTATTATGGTTGATTGTGGTCACTAATGAGCAATATGTCATGAGAATTGATACATGATTCAATGACGATCAGTGATGATTACCCATTAATGACAAATTATGGTTGTGTTGAGAGTTAAGAGTCGTCAATAATAGCGAATCATAATAATGGCCAATGATAGTGATTGCGGTCAGTTTATATTTCAGATATGGCTACTTCAATGGTTGATAATGCACAGTTAAGAGTTGTCAACATTGGTTTGTAATCCATGAGTTGATTGAAGGGTTGGTTGCCAACAACCAACAATTTGAAAACCCTCTGGAAAACGAGCCTTAAAGTGCAACATCCACGATTCATAGATGGTTTACTTGTTGAAACAGGTGGTTTTTGACTTCCAGGTCATTCTCCTACAAAGTAATACCTTGCTACGCCGCCTGGTGAAGCTTCCGTGCACAGTTGTTCAGTTTGGATGCCAACAGGACGCCTCGTTGGTCGACAAAAGCCTGCAGTGTTGGGAACAGAGCAATTTCTCATCATCATTGTTGGTGATCACTCCTTCACTCCAAGAAGTTATAAAAAGGGTAGATCCAGCTTTATTCATAGGCCACTAGGAGTTTTGCCAGGGATGGCTTGCGATTTATAATCGCATATTTCGCGAGCTTCATGAACAGCTGGATCTTGGAATATCAATTATTACTAAGCATAAACAAACCATCAACCATCCTTCATGATCGATATTTACCATGATTATCACGAAGCATCAATGATATCAACATCAATCAACCATTACTAACTACTGATATCATTAACATGTGGATTTCCCACAAATGGATATACCGGTCGATGCTGGTGTCCACCAGGAGTCTGATCCTCGCGATCGCCATCCAGCTGCCGTGGACTGCACATGGAGCGAGGCGCTGGTATCCGCAGTTCGGGAATCGATGGCGTGCCAACCAAGTAACAAATGGTGGTTTCTGAAAGATGGTTGGTCAATGATTATAGATGATGAATATTGGATGATTATAGATGATGAATATTGGATCATTGGTGTTTCTTGAAACGGGGGTTCCCTCAAAGCATCTGGTTTATTACGCCTTTCAGCCTTTACAGCCATACCATGACATTGGGGTTCTCTATGACTTGAGAAACACCCAAATCGGTTATGTCCAACAAGTGACCAGTAGCATTGGTGGGAGATATTTCCATGGTTGTACCTACAGCTACCAATTGTTATGTATCAGCCACCAATGCTGGTATGAAATCCTGGGGCCTTGACCTTGACAGCCAGCTACCGGTGCCAATGATCAGCGCTCGTAGCTATAAGAGATGCCTGTATCCTGCGGCTGCATCACTGACCAGCTGCTTCCCAAGCATGGTTGGAAGGACTAGAAGCATCTATAAGCTACCTCAGTGGAACATCTACCATGGGTTGCTATAAGCATCTATAAGCATGGTAGGACTATAAGCTACCTTATGAAATCTTATAAAGTTATCTACCATGATTACATTCCAGTGGCAACCCCAGCTGCACATCTATGATGTTGAGTTGTGGTTTGTTCCTGGCCATTCCCAGTCCATGGGTTGAAACAAGCCACTCAAATAGCCAGGGGCGGATCCCAAGACACCTTCATCAGTGTTTTGTCAGGAGGTGGGGTGATACCAGTCATCAGTTTGCATAGAAACAGGTGCTGTTTGGTGGATGATCGGGTATCCGGATGTATGGATGTGCACATAGCTGTTGCTGATTTGGTGGGGGATTCTTGGCCGCTTGACTAAGCAGCCTAAACTTGGAGGTCGACTTTACAGCACTGACCACCTATGAGGGCAAATGCAAATCCCCTCTAATAGATGGCTGTGCGTGAAGAGCCCCCTGTACCCCTGGCTATTCACATCCCCAAAATGGTTTTTCTTGGGAGGTGAACTAACTACAACCCCTCTTTTTGGATTATTGGTTCTATCCCATGCCATCCCATACCCATAGCCAGATCAACTTATGGTAACTAGCACTCCGTGGCTTCGAGCCAAAACGATCCCCTCCCTGTGGTTCCGTTGCCAAACTTGCCCCCAGTTTGCGTGGAAGATTAAGCCTCTCGCGGGGGATCTCAGAGCATTTTTTTGCATCTTGGGAGTTGGGTGTGGCAGCGTGGTCAGGGCTGGTAAGCACGAAAGAATGGCTGGGAGTTTCCAGCGTTCACCGGTTCAATCCTATTGATCCTTGGCATGAATGCAAGGCACATGAGCGAGAACTGAGAGAGACTGGTAGAATTTGGCAAGAAATGGTTGAGAATGATGAAACGTGAGTCCTAATGGTAACATGCCTGTAGACTGGTTATCGACGTGCACCGAAAAACCTATAGAAACGACAGCTGTGGCATGGTATCCGTATACCCTGGAACTTTGAATCCCAAAAGACCCGTGGTGTATCGGATGACCCTGAACCACATAGCCAGCACGGCTCATGATGTAGCGACCATTGACAAGAAGAATCACAAGCACCACAGGTCCCTCAATGGGAACGCCAAATCCAGCGGATCATCAAGCCCCATAGAATTACATCACTAGTAACTTAACCATCACTAGTCAGCACTAGGAACTTGACAAGCCATGATTAGCCACCACCAGTTGATCTAGTTATCACCAGCTATCACTAGTTATGCTTTATTGTCAGTTACCACTAGTAACTCATCACCAGTTATTCATCATCCCCATCTGCGCTTCAGGCCCTGCCATTGTCAAATCCATTCCAAGCATTGGAGCCGAGCTACCAGGAGCCCCAAAGCAACGGACAGCTGGTTGGTGGTCTTTTTGACTCCGGAAGCCACCTTCGTCTTTTGTCTTTTGTCTTTTGTCTTTTGTCAGTAGTAGTAGTAGTAGTAGTAGTAGTAGTAGTAGTAGTAGTAGTAGTAGTAGTAGTAGTAGCAGGAGTAGTAGTAGTAGTAATAGTAGTAGTAGCAGGAGTAGTAGTAGTAGTAGTAGTAGTAGTAGTAGTAGTTGTTGTTGTTGTTGTTGTTGTTGTTGTTGTTGTTGCTGCTTTTGTTGCGGAGTGGGATATTTGGGACAATTCTGAACAAGACAGGTCTGCGCCACTAAACGATACCAGACTAGTGAAGCTGGATGGTTCTGACCCACGGACTGTGCAAGATGAGGAGTGCCATTGGCCGTTCTTAGGCTGCACGGTTGTACAGTGAGGAGTCAGCCGAAATGCCTTTTCATTGACCTTGGTGCTGGTGCCGGCAGCGATCTTGAGGCCGTGTATCCATGATGTAAACAGCCAGCTATCAACTTGCAAAGTTGGTGCATGTCGCAACGCAAGCAACAAATGGGTTGTATCTGTTGTTGTGTTTGGCTGCCTCCCTCACGTTCCGCAGTCATCCTTGCCAACCTGTTATCATGGTGTTCTGCAAGTGCTTCCAGGAATATTTGATCTTCCCAGGTACAAGTGTGACAGGTCATTCTGAGTCTATGGAATCTCCGCAGAATCCCATGGAATCCCATCATTTGTCAGTTTGGCACACCACTCTACCTGCAGCGCCCTCCCTGCTGATGCAGGCCTTTGCTGAAGACAAGTTCGGACCCGTGGGCAATTGCCCTGGGGGCGACTGGGAAGCCATCTTAATGGAGGCCCTCCCGCGATCGAGATTACCGGTGTACCCCAGTGGTTGGGGTTGTTTTGATTGTTGTTTATACAATGACAGGGGGTGATACTCAGGTTGATTAGATGGTGTAAAAAAAACATCAAACCCAATCAAGAACCAACAACTAGGCTTCCTTTATCATAGGATTCTTCATGATTCTTCGATGGTATAATGAGATTGCACAGTGGTTCCAATAAAACTGCACTGCTCACACTCGGACGACATGCTGCAAGGAAACATTCAGGACTTGTGAAGGTGCTTTGCACTCCTCCCTTACCAGTCTGCAAACATGCCCATTCAATCGCAATCACGCGAGCATGTCTGCTTGTACAGTATCAAACATACACGTCAATGCATACAAACTTGCATCATGCCCCGTGACACAGACCACTGATATCTTTGCTTGGAAGACCCACGCGGCGGACCTGACCACCACATCTCCAGGCCAATCCCGCCTTCACGGCAACTCTCAACGCGGTGGCTGCCAAATATCCCGGCAAGGTGGGACGTTAGGAGTAAGGTGGAGCCTGGTTCCCCAAACAATCCAAGATAAACGTTGGTTGTTGGTTTTCATTCTCCAAAACCTGCACCAACTCTAATTTTCTTCTGCTCTCCCATGGTATTAGGTTAGAAGTGCCTCTGGAAGCACATCTTGGTCGGTTGTTTGGGGTACCAGGAGGTCATCAGATTTCGCAGGGGTAGCGCTGTGCCCCCAGGTGCACGTGAATGCATCACATGCTGCCTACATGTGCGACGCCAAATCTGCTCTGAGCTCAGCTTGGACACGGGCGCTGGGGACTCGTGATATTGATTTAATGCACGAATATTTGAGATGTGAATGTGGGCTATATAAGTGTCTATACATATATATATATAGAATGAAAATATCTTTGAAATATAGTGAAATTAGTATGATATAGTATGTTATATGTATATTGTATAGTATACTCTATTTGAGTAAGTACGTATATTTACATAGCACACATATATTTATATATCTATGTATATGTATATATATATATATTCACTAAGATCATACATGTATATGCCGTTTGATCTTGAGACATACAGTGCTGCCTCCAGACAGACAAGGCACCACTCTGATCAACACCTGTAACCAACTAATTATTGGCCAATGTGGCTAACCCGTAAGTACTAACATGCATCTACCATTGTCAACGAGAATCATCTCTTATCGACCAATGTCAAGCATCATAAATCGTGAAACAACCATTAGGAACTGGTCCGAAGCTTTGATCCAGCGCAGCTTTAGGCTTTCTACATCAACCAGGCGGAAAACAGCAATTACCTCGCCCGATTTCATCAGGCCCTAGGGATGTTGGAGATTTTTTGAGGTCTGCCTTAGGCCCTGCGACCACTGCGACCATGGCCATGGCCAGGCAGTGCCCAGTACCGCACCCGCCCTGGGTACCGAACTGAAGAAACTTGAGGTCTGGGGAGAGTCGCAAGCGGGTCAGTGGATTCCCCAAAGGGATGGGGGTCGCTGGTTGGTTCCCCACTTGGTTTCAAGATCTTTTGGCTGGGTTCCAATGCAAAATGCTTGCAGTGCATGTTGCAATTTTCATTTGGGCATCCTTTGAATGATCGATCGAATAGATGAACTCACTGGCATATGAAGCAATGAACGGATTCCACTTCAACCAGGGGCTCAAGCTCCTTTCAGGAAGCACTTATTTTTTGCCCGAAGCATGCTTGCTCTTTGTCATGCTTGCTGAGATTTGAGCAGCATAGAAAGGCAACATCAACCTATACAGTTGCCTTCATGATCCTTCCCAGAAATGGTAGATGGGAAAGTCTACAACAAGTGTTTCCTGCCAACCAACCCGGTGATGCTTGATGCTTTCGAGCCAGGTGGAAACAGTCAACGTCAATCGACTTCTGATGGAGAATGCCATTCCAGGACCATCAGCGTCAGTCAACGTGAGTTTCCGCAGGTTGCTTAGGCCTAGGCCCCGCTTATGGAGCATTTGGTTGAAAATCTCATCACATAAGAAGCGGGATTTCTCCAGCAGAGACAAAGTGCATGGCTCTGTCTCTTCCTTATGAACCTGCAAGAAGGAAATGGCCGCAGTTGAACCAGATATTCCGGCCTAGTGGGGCATCTGGCGCACAGACGGCTTTCAGAAGTTCCTTACAGATTTGAGAAAGATTTGTTTGGATTGCAGAACACGGGATGACTGCTTATTGAGAAAGCGTTGATCAACATTTCATTTGGCAGCCAGCAATTTACTGAGCTCATTTCTGTGAGATTGGGTTGACTCCTTGAAGTGCTGCTTATGGATCATTTGATTGATTTGGTTGAAACTCTCATCACATAAGAAGCAGGATTTCTCCAGCAGAGACAAAGTGCATGGCTCTGTCTCTTCCTTATGAACCTGCAAGAAGGAAATGGCCGCAGTTGAACCAGATATTCCGGCCTAGTGGGGCATCTGGCGCACGGACGGCTTTCAGAAGTTCTTTACAGATTTGAGAAAGATTTGTTTGGATTGCAGAACACGGGATGACTGCGTATTGAGGAAGAGTTAATTCACATTTCATGTGGCAGCCAGCAATTAAGTGAGCTTATTTCTGTGAGATCGTGTTGACCCCTTGAAGTGCTGCTTATGGATCATTTGATTGATTTGGTTGAAACTCTCATCACATAAGAAGCAGGATTTCTCCAGCAGAGACAAAGTGAATCGCTCAGTCTCTTCCTTATGAACCTGCAAGAAGGAAATGGCCGCAGTTGCACCAGATATTCCGGCCTAGTGGGGCATCTGGCGCACGGACGGCTTTCAGAAGTTCTTTACAGATTTGAGAAAGATTTGTTTGGATGTTTGGATTGCAGAACACGGGATGACTGCGTATTGAGGAAGAGTTAATCTACATTTCATGTGGCAGCCAGCAATTAAGTGAGCTTATTTCTGTGAGATCGTCTTGACTCCTGGAAGTGCTGCTTATGGATCATTTGATTGATTTGGTTGAAACTCTCATCACATAAGAAGCGGGATTTCTCCAGCAGAGACAAAGTGCATAGCTCTGTCTCTTCCTTATGAACCTGCAAGAAGGAAATGGCCGCAGTTGAACCAGATATTCCGGCCTAGTGGGGCATCTGGCGCACGAACGGCTTTCAGAAGTTCTTTACAGATTTGAAAAAGATTTGTTTGGATTGCAGAACACGGGATGACTGCTTATTGAGAAAGCGTTGATCAACATTTCATTTGGCAGCCAGCAATTTACTGAGCTTATTTCTGTGAGATCGTGTTGACCCCTTGAAGTGCTGCTTATGGATCATTTGATTGATTTGGTTGAAACTCTCATCACATAAGAAGCAGGATTTCTCCAGCAGAGACAAAGTGAATGGCTCTGTCTCTTCCTTATGAACCTGCAAGAAGGAAATGGCCGCAGTTGAACCAGATATTCCGGCCTGGTGGGGCATCTGGCGCACAGACGGCTGTTAACATGCTGCTGATGACCTTTGGAGCTTTCTTTACCCACTAGTTCTGTCGCAATTTGGTGGGTTTTGACATCACTTTCTAGAGTGTACTCTTCTTTCCTGTTGTCATAGTCTTTCTCAAGTTAGGTGGGGCAACTTATGCTTCGGCTTCGGACAAATCACGCAGAGTGAAGGAGACTATGTCATCCTGAAGATGGATGTTGAAGGGGCAGAGTGTCGTGGCTGCCAGGGAGAAGTCATCCTTGAAATGGTCGAAGTTAATATACTGAGTTAACCAACAGTTGGTCCACTATCCAAATTGCTCATGATTATTTGGCTTCCAGGGGTCATCATCATGGCAGTGGTTCATGGGAAAATCTACAGAAACCACAATATTTGGTGGTTGGAACAAGGGTTTCCAACCTCCATTTTCCCATCAACCAAGCCAGTAAATACAACAGAAACCGTCAACATTTCACTGACAAGCAGGGTTGAAACATTAGAAAGAGCAGGGATAAGGAAGATACAGCACAATCCGAGAAAAGTTGTGAAAGGCCAATAACCAATCCGTGACGTTCTTCAAGAGCAGCCACGACTTGTCAATCGGTGATGTCACCATTGTTCAGCCAGTGTCCCAAGTATTGACAGGTCTATGGCTGGAGGTGCGTCCGTTTCACTTGGTGCATCGCCATCCCGAATGAACCCAACACATCAATCATTTTAATAGGGAATTGGCAGCTTATCTCGAAGGTACATCTATCCTAGATACATTAAAGATGCACATACATATGTCTATATGAATGTGTGGGTGAGTGTATCGTGTTTGTACATACATATGAGTATATATTTGTGTCTCTCCCTCTCTCTTCCTCTCATCATGTTTTTTCATGATCAATTAGTTTGCACATTGCTGTTGATTGCTGCAGTTGTCCGTCAAAACATCCACCGCGAATGTAAGACCCATACTTCTATAGTATTAACATGTATTCACATGTATCAAGATGTATTCGCATATATTAACATGTCTTAACCCATTGTTGACCCTTTAAATCAGCATTAACCCAGCATTAGCCATTGTTCAGACCATCATTGATGACCTTCTTGGCCATCACTAGAAACACCCAGGTCTTTTTGGTACTTACTGAAGTCAGCAGTGGAAAGCAGTTCTGGTTGATCTGCTTGTAAAGAGGGCTTATCATGTTCAATAGTGGTAGTGGTTTATCATGATGATGTTAGTGGCCAATATTAGTGGCTTGCTCATGCTTATCATGAATTCTGCTGGCACTTAGTGGTTGGTTGGAGGATGACGCTTGCGACCAGCATACTTGATGGCCGGTTCTGAGTAGGGGAGGCTAGGCAGCAAGCATGATTACTCCGCGTCTCTGGATCTGACAACGGTTTCATGCCAACTGATGAAGTGGCGCACTTGATGCGCATGATGGTTTGCGTTTTCATTAGATGTTCAAGAGGGGAATGCTAGCAACACATAACCGACAAGTATCAGGGAAGCAGTGCTGAATAGAACAAATGACTAGAATCCCCTGACAGCAATTGACTGAGCAAGTATGGCGTGAAGAGAAATATGGACACACACATACACACACATGTCTGTATATATATATATATATATCAATATCTAAATACATGCCTACGCACATGCAAACATAGACCCGCGACCAGTTACTAGTCCAACCGTTGGGCTGGGTTTATTCATTTGGGACGGTTGGTGGCTTCTAGTGGCTGTTGTCGCCTGTTGCCAAACATTGAGCAGCTAATCAACCATCGGAAACCATTAGCCGACCATGAATCAACATGAATAATTAACAACAACATTGTTGGTCATTATCCCAACTACAAACCATTAAGTATCAACCACTATCAACCATAGTTAACCATTTTGAGAAACTGTGGTTTCAACAACTGTGGTTTCCACAACCAAGGAACCCAAACACCATCGACCACTGACACAAGCGACGGCACGGCGATAGCGCTGACTGCCACCTAGGTTTGATATCCTGCCGTGCATGGCAGAGTCGCCCTCAGGAAGTTTGGTGGACCGGTGTGGGGGCCCAGTCGTCAGGACCGGGTTTGGAAGGGGCAGTGGTCGTTGATACCAAGCAGGCGCTTGGTTGGTTGGTTGGTTGGTTGGTTGGTTGGTTGGTTGGTTGGTTGGTTGGTTGCCTGGCAGGTTCTTTCCCCATGTCCTTATGACCCACAGGTGTTGGAATTCTCGAAGTCACCGGCAAGAGCAACTCGGTCGACGCTCATCCAGCTGGTAGGGGCTGCGCATCATGACCTTGCAGTTGTGGTGAAGGAAAACTGCTGTTTTCTGAAAAATGGTCACAGAGTCAACCCCCAACTGACAACTACAGTAACTTGACAAACAAACGGGCCTGAGGAAGGACTAAGTTTCGACTTTTGAAACTTGCGTTCACATGGGGGAAAGGCCAGGGGTAATATTTAGGTATGACTTTGTCTTCCTGCTGTAGAACTAGACCACTTCCGTTTGATACATGGTATCTAACCATGCTTATAGGGGTGAGTTCAACAACCTTATGGGGTGCAACAAACCATGTTTGTATGCCGGTTTTCCACCATACCAGGTAGGTCATAACCCGTATCATCACTATGGTTGACCATGGTTAGTTCAGCTACATCATGATATCTTACAGGGTTCGCATCCTTATCCAACTAGACCATGGCAAGGGTGCAACTACCCGTGGTCCCCAGCTGCACATCCAAGCAGATCATGCGAGGCTCTACGTGGAAGAGCACGACCCCAGTTGGGGTTTGGAGGGTGCGACCTTGAACTCCATGCAGACAGCCATGGCGGGTCTCAGGAGCTGGGAACCAACGGTTGGGACGTTGGGCTGGGTTGAGTTGGGTGGGGTTGGTTGGGTGGGGTGGGTAGATGGGTTGGGCTGGTTGGTTGTTTTGGATGGATTGGTGGGTTGATGTGGGTTGTTTGATTCATAAGCGTTTACAGCCATCAAGAGCCAAGAATCACAACGGGATGTATACCAACAATGATTGGGATTCTGTTTCGAGCGATTTTCGTGCCCACTAATTCCCAGTTTATATGCCGACCCACCTGCTGTGGAGGCAAAGTCAGCGGCAAACGGTCGGTTCTATAGGTGAAACCCATCATGACTAGGAAAGGCCAGCAATCTCACGTCAGGGTCATGCGTAGATGGAGCTTGTATCATCGGTGATCAGCCGAAATGGCTATGGGTCAAAACCCTGTACCCCTGGGTCCCCCATCATTAACCATTGTTTTCGTTGTTACTGTTGGTGATTATCCCTCACTAGTTGGTTGATTATATAATACTGACCCGTCGCCAAATGATGTAGGTTACATCATGGGTTGGACATCCCACCCTGTTGATGCTGCCGTTAGCACAGGTGCCACTGCTCACCGTGGCGCCACTAATGCATGGGATACCAAGAACCATGGTAGACTCAACCAGTACTCCAAGGGTTGATCATCAGATATGATATCACTGTCACCCATGGTAGGGGAACTCGGAAGGGTACAGTGAGTCATATCAATGATCATGGTGATAGTATGGATGGTAGTGACACAAATAATCATTGAGATGTAACACATCAGAACATCAGCCACATCAACAATCATCAGCCATATCATGCCACATCAACAATCATCAGCCACATCAAAAATCATCCTATCAGTATATTGACCCTAGCCAGTATCATGATGCCAAGGATCAGTAAACACCCCTGGTGCCTAAAAGAGTCTATCATCGCTCGCCCGATACAAATGATCGTGGATTATGTATGGTGGTTTCTTAGGGTAGGTGTATCCCCAAATAATCCAAACTTAACCATTTATAGAGAAATAATCCAATTTATCGTAACCAACACTCCTTTTTTTTAATCCAAACTTAACCATTTATAGAGAAATAATCCAATTTATCGTAACCAACACTCCTTTTTTTTGGTCCCCTATTTTGAGAAATCACCATGTAGGGTTGCTATGGTAGCAGGGTGTTTCCTGACGCTGCTCGTGAGGACTCGTGGGGTGGACATACCCAAAAGCTCGCCGGTCTGAGTGCCAGGTTTGAGGTGAGATCATCAACAAGTGATTAATAACCCATGATGATTAACCATGGCCCCACAGTATATATATATATTTATAAGTAAATGAATAATATATATATATATAAATAAAAAAATAAATAAATGAATGAATGAATGAAGGAATAAAAAATAAATGAATAAATGAATAGATAAATAGATATCTACATATAATATACATAAGATATATAGATATCAAGGACAGCTACCGATAGGGGATCATGTTGAACAATCAACACCAATCTCACGATTGTAGATTGCCAAAGAGGAAATGTAGCATTTGATTTTGCAACATAAATGAACATGTACACACACACACACGAAAGCGTTTGAGATCAACATCTAAACAAACAAACATGTTCGAGATCGAGACATAGACAAAGCATGTGCATGTCGCACTGCGAAAGGTTTATCTCTAACATCAGGAAAGTATCACCAAGCGGAGATAGCTCCCTGCGCGGGGCCGCGGTGTCCGCGCAGCAACCGCCAAAACCGGAGAGCAGAGTAGCTTGGGCTTCTGGGTTCGTTGGGTGCCTTCAGTGAGGTTAGCACTGACCATCAACAAGGATCAAGTGATACTGAGGGTATCGTGGAATGCACAAGATGATAAAACCATAGGAAACCAAAGGAAACTACAGGAAACCTGTATGACTGTAGCGTTGCAGTGTGTTGGCTTTGAAGTTTCTTTATTTTGTGGATGGCTGGAATCAGTGAAATCCAAAGACGACTATTCTGACTGTATGGCAAGCACCGTTGATGAACACAATCCTGCACGGCATCTTGAAGCGCCCGGGAGGCACGAGATGTCGAGGAAAATCAGGCAGCGTTTTTGACTATGAATGAGAGCATTCTTTAGTTAACAAAAAATAGATGTTATTAATCACTGTTGTTAATCAAAGCTTGGATGTGAGCATCTTTTCCCAAAACTCTTGGCTTTCATTGGTTTTTGGCCTCTCTAGTCTCAGCAGCTACTCTGTCGATATGTATCTGTTGGATGTGGATTTAACAACGCAGGAGATCTGAACAAGTCCGAAAACTTGGAGAAAAGTACCAAGTAGGTATGATGGTTGGTGATTTGCAGCATTTATTATTTTCCCAACTGTATTTGGGATGGCTGGTTGATTGATGGGTTCCACGGTCAGCTTTCAACTTTAGCCTGTAAAAGATGGTAGAAGCACAATGCCGATCAACCAGTCTTGTTGGCGACTGTTGGTCACTATCCCCAAAGATTGAACATTACATACCAAAGACATGACCCGGAAATCACAAGCGATCATCGACAGCATTGTTTGATCAAGCATTCTAATTATATAACTACTACTTGGGGTTTTTACACATTTTTATTTCCCCTAATACTTATGAACAAATGGTTGGTTGACTAGTATTTTTAATAGGGGTTGAAACCATCAACGGGTCTATCAAAGAGCCAGCTGATCATCTCCCCCTTCAACAAGATGCGCGACCACGCAGATGGTTTCAGTCTCCACAGTCTCACCAGCTGGTGGAGAGCTGAGCGGACCCTGAAGGAAGCGTCCCGTTGGTGGCACCCCAGCGAGTGAAGGACGTTTCAAAATGGTTGGTAATTCATGATGTAAATGCTTAAGATATATATTTATTCCTGGTGGTAATTGCTTGATGATGGTAGTTATATAATGGTTGCTAGCTAATACTGATTAATGAGTAACACTTTTTAGTGACCATGATCTATGTGTCTCAATCAGTGTGATTGATGTGATTGTTGCTTACGATGACCTACGGTCTATTGGCCAAGATTGTGAGGCATCATGCATCACATTGGCCCAAGCATTGCAAGGCATCATGAATCTTTGTATACGAAAGCAGTCCAGGTTTTGAGATTTCATTTGTCCAGCTGGTAGATACTGTCCTTGCTGCCACTTGATAGCTGCTTCGGTTCAGACATGAACAACTGGTAGGTTCGGTGCCGCTTTTGACAAAGCGATCATGGAACAGTCAGCCGCTGAATGTGGAATTGATTGCTAATGGTAAATACAGCATTGGTCAATGATACTTAGCTTGGTCAATGATGGTCAATGGTTGCTCATTAAATGACATATCTGATTGTACTGACCAACAGTCATTTCTTCACAATAGTATCGATACTAGCCGACATGGACAAGGGATAAGTTCCACGTCATGTGGCGAAGGTTCTCCGGCCGAAAATATGTGGCCCGAACGGATGGTGACAAAACATCCTGATGATTTCCAGCCAAAATAGAACCAGGATAGTCACCATTAGATGATCCTGACAGCACTGGATGGTTCCACATAGCTCCATGTGTGCATCCACATAGACATCCGGGTCAAAGTTGATCTCAGCTGATCGTCTCGCGGGAATCACATGGTCCAGTGGTGCCACCGGTGGCATGTCGAAGGAGGCTGAGGGGTGCGGCGATGAGTCGCCTCCCCAACGTTACAGCAGAAAACATGGCAGTAGACATGCTGTACTACAGGTGGGTGGTGGTATTTCCATGGCCCTTTCAAGGAGGAGCTAAGGAGCTGCCCCAGGGGTGGCCTAACCAAATGGTAGATGGAGCAAGTCCGTACAACACAAAATGGTAAAGACGCCACCAAACACCATCATTACCGTTTCTCCCTTGCGTAGCTATTGTTGCCGCGAAGCGGTCTCCTATCACACTAATTAGCCCATGATATATGTTTTATCGTCATGGGTTTGTCTTTCGTTGAACCAAACCATGTGGCCTCATTTTCCTGTGGTCATCGCTCCATTTCTTACGTGCAATTGGCCATCACTAGTATTTCTAGGTGGTTATTCCCACCACTGTTTTCTCATCATTGTCCATCACCTCGCACTACCTTCATATCCGTAGCTTCTCCCATCACTTGTTTTCGGCACGGTTGGTTTGTCATTGAGTCAGCCTGGCTTTTACGGAGGAACCTGAGGATGTGGAGCTTTCACCAGAGGACTCCTCTGGCAGCTCCCATATGTGATTTGCGGGTGATCAGTGGCGGCTCCAGGTTTTTTTGGTGATTTTGTGGTGAGCTCCGCAGGGGATCACTAACAAATATTAGTGGATTTACTGGATTTGCCGGTGATGTATCGGTTAATTTCAAGAAGCCATCAATGAATTGGTATTACAATGGAATGAGGCCCGCAAGTTTTCTGTTTGGCTCCCGCAGATGGAAGCAAGCTTTAGGTGTTACGGTGGTGGATCGTTTGCAGGGTATGAGGAACAGGGGAAGGCATGCCGCTCACCACAAGCAAGGGATATTACAAGAGTTTGATTGTCCTATAGCTATCTATAGCTAGTGATAACAATGAACAGCAAATATGAGAAAGTATTTGCGGTGATTCGCCGGGTTCTACAACCCAGCGCCCACGAAATCTACGCAAGTGCGAGCCTGTGGCAAACCTAGGTCATGTCAGGTAAAGATTATGAGCCAATCACGAGACTAATAGTGACTAATACCATGAGGCATGACGGGAATCAATGAGCTATCATCATATGAGCTACAAGCAACATTTATGCAATCACATGCAGTATCGGGAGGGCCGTGGGAGTTCAGAGATTCAAAACCCGAAAAACAATAATACAATTGGCAAAAATCAATGATAAGATATGATAAGATTGAAGTGCCGAAATCTGAAAAACTATGGTGCCCTCATCAAATCTATATGGCTATGGGTCAATATTAACCAACCAATGATGGGGATAATAACCATCAACCTATATGGCTGTGGGTCAAAACCCCGTACCCCTGGTTCCCCTATCATTTACCATTGTTTTCCCTATAGTCTGTTGGTTATTATCCCCCATTAGTTGGTTGATTAATATTGACCCATAGCCATATCATACTTGAGCCGAACACTAGGGGCGATGTGTTGCAGGATCGCGCCGCCAAAGAAGTGGCCGATCTCTGGCGAGCGGCGCCGGGACAGGAGGCGAATGCGTCGCAGCTGCGAGTGGTTCAGCCTTGGTAAACCTCGGGGGTGCGCCGTGCCCTGGGGGACCATTGCACTGCAATTGGTGGGTTAGATGCTGTTGGTTGCTAGGTTAGATTGACCAACTGTTGTTGCACCTCTGTTGGAGTCCTGTCGGAGTTGCACTGCGATTGGTTCACCGATTCGCTGACAGCCAGTCGCAACCATAGGGAGATAGTCCCTGGGCGCATATCAGTGCCAAGCACCGGAGATCTGGGTACGATGCGAAAGAGGGTTGTCATCATAGAGCAAGACTTGTGGAAGTGGTCATCAGACTTATATCCTCTTGACTGTTTGATAATGACATCCAAGCAGGAACCGACCTATAGATGTCCCTTTCCAGCAAACTCTGGTTGGTGGAAATGTCTATCCGGATGTAAACAACCAACAGGTAGAGATGGTGCCATGGGAATCACGCACACAACTGGCAGCTCACTTGACAGGCGGATGCAGCGGTGATTTGGCTTCATCATCAAGGTGAATCGGAGGCACACATCGGCTGGAACTTCCACCACGGCAACGATTTTCCCGTGTTTGCCTGTGCTAGATCAAGGTAGGCCTTTAGGAGCTGATGTCGTTGATCATTCACCGCCGTTCCGGGAGTTGCAACCGATGATAGGCCATGCAGCAGATGATGTTTGGAGATCTCAAGATCCCCAGCGCGGGCCGTGTGCGATGGCTTTGGCGACTTTTCATGAAGCAGGGAGGATGGAACAGAACAATTGCTAGCAACGAGTTGGTTGCTAAGAAACACTGATAGGGATACCGCAACAAAGTTGGTTGGTTGGTTGTTTGGTGGGTTGTTTGGTGGGTCAATACTGGCTTGTCACCTGCACGACCACTGGGGACATGAAAATCTCCACTGTGGGATCTCTGGGATTAGTTTCGTTTTAGTTTCTGCCAAGTCCATGATTGTGACACTAGGGCACAGGGCTTCATCTATCCTCGCCTAAATCCATCAGAGTAAAAATGGTCTTATCAAACTGAGGGTGCTGTCTCAGCATTGAACAGCGGAGTAGCAGTGGAAGGTCCATCTTGATATCTAATGAACTATATACACTCCTGTTTGAAGATAATTCAATATGCAAATCACAAGAACTACTGAAAACTTGACACAACCATAGCCATGAGCATTAGATATCGATATATAACACAACCATAAATGAGCATTCGACACCGACACATAAAAATACATAAATCCAAATCCACAACCATGCTGAACTAAGATCCATTATGATTTTGCACATCTGCAACTCGGCATGACATACTGTAAACACACCATGACTTGGTAGATGGCGAGCTGGGTCAAGCAGTAACCAACGTTCATGGGGGATAAGTTCACCAACAAAACTATAGGGAAAACAGTGGTTAATGTTAAGGGAACCAGGGGGACTAAGGGTTTTGACCCAAAGCCACATTTCTCACTTGGCTTGGAGTCGCTTTTCCACCATCGGTTCTCCATCGGTTCTCGGTTCTGTGCCTTTGGAGTTTTGCCACTAATTATTTGTCAATAGTTCAATGCTGTCTGCTGTTGGGAAAGTATCTACATACAACTTACACCACCGGTTGTGGTCTCTGATGTAGGTTGCCCTCTTACTCATATCTCGACTAATTAGATATCATATCCGAGATGATAGTGGCTCTCTGGCTAATATCTCACTGATATCTCCATTTTCTCGTATATACAAAATATGATTGTCTACCAATCTAGCCATCCTGGAGTAGATAGAAATCAAATTGGACCATCCTCAACAGGTACATGGTTCGAATATTGACCAGTGGGGATATTCTATCTACTCCAGGATGATTGTAGTCTCTTCATGGTACAATTATAATCATCATGTACTATCTCCTATCATGATAATACTATCATGTACTATCTACCATGGTAGTCTCTTACTGATTCTATCTCCTTCATGGTACAATTATAATTCTCATTGTCTGGGGATGTCTTGCTCAGGCCCCGCGCCCCCATGCAGCCCAGCAGCATCCGGGGCCATTCACCGGTGCTGCAGTGGTTTGACGTCAAGGCGGCGTGTCCGAGTGTCCCACATGTGTGAACCCAACGGGGTGAGGAGATCTTGGTTGATCCCAACCAAAATCCAAAAATCCCAGATTAACAAGGCGAGAGGAAAGCGCAAGAAGCAGCAATCAATTGCTATCCCCAGAGTTGGCGCCCTGTTCAAAGTGAGCAAAGTGGTTTGTTTCTTGAGTTGTTTGTGGAGGAACCCCCCTGTTACTCAGCAGTGCTCCGTCGCGAACACATCAACCTTCAGGAATTTAATCGTTTGAGGCGAAATTGAAACCGGTGGCTGGTCACACAGAGGCTTGGAAGTTTATCAGGAAGGTATCTATGTCAAACGGTTGACCAACTGGTCACGAACGGTTGATCATGGTTCATGAAGGGTATTGACGTTGGATAAGGATGGATAAGGATGCGATGGTACTCCGGTGCCAGGAGTACCCCATCTGTCGAAAAGTGCGTGGGGTTCCTGACCGACCACGAAAAGACGAGGTCCAGTGCCTTATGCGGTGCGGTGGGCGCTGGAGTGGTTCTCATGAATCGTTCAAGGTAGGTAGCCAGGAAGTAAGAAAATTTGGTTTCTCAAAATGGGGGTGCCCCAAAAATGGTTGGGTTATTACTAATAACAATGATTAAAGAAGGATGATTTGGGGGTCCCCCTATTTTGAGAGACACCCAAATAGTAAGGATGAGCCGGCCATCAACATGAGGTCTCATGAAGATGGCACATTTAATGCAACCATTTTTGATAAGGAATATAAGGAATGTCAACGATCCACTCAATCATCCGAAATCTATTTCTTCTAGTCAGCCATATTGGCAAGTAAGCATGCTGGGCGCTGTATACTTCCGATACGTCTCGCATTCAAGACTCACAAAATCCCAAAGGCATCCTACATGATATGTAAATCTCAAAGGCATCCTACATAATACATGAATATAACATGTACAAATTTATCGAATCAATTTACATGTACATGTACCTACATCTGATCACATATGTCTTTGCAGCTGAGCCTCGCAGCTCCACCAGAGTCAAAGTCTTCAGAACCCCTGGACCCCTGGTTAAAAGTTGTCATAGGGAAGCGACCCCTAGGGATGTCATCCCCTGGACCCCAGGACCCTGTTGACAAAAAAGACAAATGAAGCTTATTAAACAAAATATATCATACAACATCTCAAGTCAGGGCGGGGGATTGGACACAAGGAAAGAGAGATCGAAATCTGATGAATTGGTGGCCAAAGATGACCTACGGCCGATCCAGTTGCGGTTCCATGTGAAATGTGCGATCCCAGGATTTGACACCGCCACAGCAACAACCAACTGTGGAGGTTGAACCCCTCAACAACTGCTGGACTTGATGGGGACTTGATGGGGACTTGAACGCCGTGTCGAGTGACTGGTTGCCATCCACACGGTTCGTCGCTGGTGGTCGATTGAGATGCCGACCTCGTTGATTGGCAGCTTGCCTTTTTTTTGCATGCATCGTCCCACCAATGTTGGCATGCATCAAATATGAAATGTGACCTTTGCTATGCATATGCAATGTATATATATAAATTTATGTACATATTGTAATTGATATATTCTATTGAAATGATCCACCCATACTGATCTACTTTCCATGAGGCTTTTTTCAACCACAGGGTCCATCCACGTCGCACCCTCAACACAGGACCCGGAGGATGTGCAGAAAGCCGTGCAGCGATTGGAAGCTGTGGTGAAAGCCTTGGAGGCGGCCGGCGTTGTGGCTGCAACGGGGGCTATGGACCTGGTGGTACCTACTAACCATCATAGGCATTCTTCAAGGGGGACCCCCCCAGTGACTTGGGGATACCCATGGGATGAAAGATGCATATTATCAGGTGGTGAAAGCTATTAACACCTGCTATTCAAAGAACAAATATGTCCAACAACCATATTGAAAAGTATCTCGCTGTGGATCCATTTCCAGGCCTTTTCATATACAGCTTTACTATTTCAGTACACATTCACGTTATTCAAGGCGTACAAATTGTAGATGAAAACACCGGAAATCGTGTGCTCCAGCACGTGCTGCGTCCATTCTGAAGTCACCGGTGCCTCGCTGTTGGTTCTTTCCCTCAGGATCTACAACTGCTGGAATCCTTTCCGCACAATCATCATGATAAGCTTGTGAATCATATTCAAAGTAATTAATCATAATCAACAATAATTATCACAATCAAATTTATCCATTGTATTTATTGTTGATGATTCTCGATCATTGTGAATTGTCATCACGTTAAGTCTTAGGAAAACACCATACTGGTTGGCATCCTTGTGCCATGGCTATCAACTGACGAAACTAGACATGATACCACCTATCAGAATCTATTGTGGCTCATTGTAAGCGTATTTCCCGCATGTTTGAGAATAACCGTTGACAACAAGCGTTTTAGAAGATGAGAACTTCTCAATCACTACTATCACACAATCAACTAGATGAGCATGACCACGTGACCGCAGACAATCGCGCGACCATTATCAAGGTCAACCAGCATGATAGATCTATCATGATGGATGCTTGGATCTGAACAAAATTCTTGCAATACTTATTAGCATTTGGTATTTGTCAGTCTTGTCAACCATTACTATTACTATGGTATTGTTTTCCAGATCACTTGTTGATACTCTAAGTACAAGCCATACTCGGTAAAACAAATACCATTCTTATGAGAACCACCATGATGGTACGATCATTATATCATTTGAACCATCATGAGATTGTTAACTATCATGAAGCATTATTAATTGTCATTGTCAACCATCATTCACTCGGAGTGAATCTCATTATTACCATTCGGGTTATATCAAAGGTCATTTTCTTTGCAGTCATTATTGCTGTTTACCATCACTGGAACAATTCTGGCTTTAGGGTTCCATCATTGACGATCATTGGTATAATGTTACAGTAATGAACATTGGTATAGGTAGTATGGTATTTGCAGTAGTAGATATAGTGTTTGAATACGCTCATATGATTACAGTAATGAATCGCTTTTTTGATATGGTTAGTGATGGTTGTTGAACACATGATATTCGTAACCATCATCAACCATCTCACAATCCAGGCTTTGTACCATGATCAACACTCATTGACCAACATTGATTTCCATCCATGAATCACTATCATTTCTGTCACGGTTCGCCATAGTACCATGAATGCAGTTCCCTCAAATGTGGCAAGTTGATTGAGATACCCCCTTAAACTAGAGTTATTACCTGCTATTGCAGCCGGTAGTTACCCTAGTGAACCTGCTATCATAACTGGTACCCAAGTGAACTCACTAAACGTAGCACCAGGCGGGCACCACCCTGCGGCTATCATTTACCATCACTGGATAACCATTCTCACCAGGCAGAAGGCCTAGCACGCCAGCGCATCATGGTGGGTGGCTTTGGGATGGGTGGTGCTCTTGCGCTCAAATCGGCGCCTCGGCGCGGCGGAGGTGGTGCGGTGTTTCCGTGGAAATTCATGGTAGAGAATGGCCACTCTTGATTTTTAACTCTTAAAGTTGTGGTGCTTCATGGTTGATGCTTCCTAACGGTCCTAACGGCAGTTAGTGGCAGTTGATGGTGGTGGGTGGTGCTTCATGGTGGTTGATGCCTCTTAGTGGTGGTTGATGTTGATTAACGATGCTCAATCGTGGTTAGGACAGTCATAAAATGATCGATTCTGAGGGAGCAGAACCAACAAGTACAAGGGACTATTTTTATTTATAACGCTTTATGATGGCTCACAATGTCTATATAATTATAGTTTATATAATGGTTCCTGGTGGGTTATGTTGTTCACAATTAGTGCGGCATCATAAACCCTCACTTGTCCTCTATTTTAATTTCATTAGTCTGGTTGTTGATGATGGTTAATAAGTGAATGTGATACGTGAACAAAAGGTATACTGTATTGAATGGTGGTTCATGATGCCTAATGATGACAAACATGATGATTAATACTTATCAATGATGCTTAATATGCTGCTTATCATGGCCTGTCTGGGGTTCTTTCGCAGCTGAGGTGCTACAGTCACGAACCCCCTTTGCCGGAGGCGTAGCCGGGCGATGTCTTGGGGCTGCTGCCGTTGAGAGGTAGAAAGCCACCATTTTCAATAGGTTTTCAGCAGTTTTGAATGGTGGAAAGCCACTCATTTAACGCTCATTGTTTGAAATGGTATACTTTCAATGGGTTTATAACTGGTTATCAGTACAAATGGTGGATTTTGAATATCAAAATTATCTGCAACAAATGTGACACATTGAACGTTTAGCCCTTAGCATGAACCAGCTTCTGCTAGAGGCTTTTAACTTCTGTGGGGATGACGTTGCACTGTTTCGAATGCGCAACATGAGCGACGGCTTTAATTTGGACAATCATCAGCAGTTTTTCGCATACCAAGTTTTCGCAAAAGAAACGCTTTGGTTTGCTAAACGAGGTTGGAGCACCCTGACAATGTGCACGTTTCATGGCAACATCTTGTTGTAACATGGTTGTTCATGTATCGGTCCAAAACGAGGCAAGGAGTGTGTCGACGGTCCACAGTTTCGTCTTGTGTTGAGTTAGAAACCAATTGGTGGTTTCTCAAGTCATAAGGAAACCCCGAAATTATGGTTGGTTTGCTGCTAAGAATGGTTAACAAAGGATGATGTGGGGGCACCCCTATTTTGAGAAACCACCCAATCGAATACATGGTTAGATGTCGCCCGCACATGTCCTCTTTCAGATTTTGATGCAAGGAGACCACTCACTCAGTAACCAGTAGCAGCTCAAAAGCGCGTGCTGCCTGTGAAGTCGAGGCCCCAAAAAGCAATACTAGAGTGGAGAACGAGATAGGAACGATCGCTTGCGTATTTCAAGTAGCTCACATGTTGCCAAATCTGATACTTGTATGCTATCCGTTGGCTTGACAAGATCTATCCGTGGTTTGAAACCGTGGGCGATTCTTTGTTCAGGCTCTTGTTTGCACTTGGCCCTTTACGTTTGATTACGGGTATTTGTGACATCACTCACAAGTTGGCTATGATGAACGTCCCGATGCCTGTGATGCTCTGCCAGGTGTCTTCTGCAGTGCTTGGTTGCCATGTCAGGAGGATCCGGATACCCGGGTGTCAGTGGCATAGGTCGATCAATGAGACCACGGTTTCCTCCGGTCATTTGTACTTGACGTTTCATGATAGGGGATAGCAACCAACAGTAGGGAAATCATTGATGATGCCTGGTAATGGTTCATTATGGCGCACATGCACCAGCGTAAAAACTTCGCACCCTGAGAACAACAGACGCTTCTTGCCCATGGAAACCCTCAGAGCATTTAGGGGATGCCTCCATGTATGAATATATCCAAATGCAACTCACCAGGAGCAGCGATTTTTTCTCAGCCGAAAGCATTTAAGCAGTCATTAGCCACAAATGATCCATGAGTATCCAGCATTAACCATCCTTTGCAATCATTCCTATTATCAATCATTACTTGACAATTGTTGACCGTGACTTTGCAAAATCATTCGTAGTCAAAATTCTCTACGCAGCAAAAGGGCACGAAAACCAACGATGAATTGCTAGCCCCCATGATTGCTGAGCGCCAACCAGCTTATCAACCATGATTGGCCACTATTAAGCAACCATCAACCATCCACTATCCAACCATCTAACCATTCACTACTATCATAACCATTAACCAGCTTAGCATCAGTAGCCACTCCTTGTATTAACCAACCACCAACCACCCACGAACCACAAAACAACCACAAATCAACCACCAACCAATCATTCACCAACCACTTACCAACTATTTTACTAACCATTCATCGACCATTAGCCAACCATTCATTCTGTCATTGATTTACCATTATCATTAATTTACTAACCAATAAATTACCATTTAGCTGGTAATGATGGTATTCATCAATGATTAGCAAATCATTTATTTACCATTAGCCAACCAATACCATCCATTTAACCATAGTTAATGGTTATTTTAATGCTTATTTTAATGCTTATTTTAGTTGCCAAGCTTAATGGTAAATGGAGGGTAACCACTGTTTATTAGCCATATATCATTAAGATCATCAAGATTAATTGCTACCACGTATTTATTAATTAACCACTATCTATTGACCATTATCATTAGACAATACCATTATCTATTAACCAATATCATTGATCTTAAACAATACCATCCATTTAACCCATTGGTTGGTTTGCAACCATTGGATGGTTTTACCATTTGCCAACCATGATCATGGTTTCACCATTTACCAACCATTGGATGGTTTTACCATGATCATGGTTTTACCATTTACCAACCATTGGATGGTTTTACCATGATCATGGTTTTGCCATTTACCAACCATTGGACGGTTTTACCATGATCATGGTTTTGCCATTTGCCAACCATTGGATGGTTTTACCATTTACCATCCATTTACCATTGGATGGTTTTACCATTCACCATAGAAATACCATCTATTTACCATTAAATCCATCCATCAACCCATTGCCGCGTGGTGCAACTCCAGGAGTTGGACGATCGGCTGAGGGAAGGCGGCATCACCACCGTCTGGGGCCCCAGGGGCTGCCGCAACCAAGGAGAATGAGCACTGGTGGTTGATGATGGTGGTTGAGGATGGTGGTTGAGGATGGTGGTTGATGATGGTTGATGATGATGGTTTATGATGGTTGATCTTGATAGTGATCAGTGATTAACCACCAGTGATAATAGGCTCTTATCCCCCATTAATATCACTATTATCATCTTGAATGGATCATTGGTTGATGGTTTATGATGGTTGATATTGGCTAAGAATGGGGGATAGCAGCCAACAAAAGGTTTAATATGGTTCATGAGCGTTTAATGATGATTAACCCATGGGGGAGAACCAAGAGTAAGATACAAGGGTGTTTAATGACCATTACTAATAACCCTAGCCATCCATTCAATCATTACACTAACGAATCATTGTTTGTATCCAAAATATATACTGTAAATGACAGTTACCAACAGGGGATCATGTTGAGCACCAAACCCATGGTTGTTTGTATCCACATCGTCTCGTCTCAGACCCTTGCGGTCTCCTAAGGAGCTCCTGTGGTGTCACGGTGCTCGCGACGCCGTGGTTGAGCCCAGCATGGCAGCTGAACAGGCCAAGATGCTGAAGGCGTGGGGTGCCGCAATGAGGAGGTCCTTATGGTTGTGGTCAGAGGGCGAGTTGGGTCAAGGCTTTGACCAACTACTGGGGGATAGTCACCAGCCATAATATAGAAAACAATGGTGAATGATTATGCTTGAGGAACCAGGGGTACAGGGTGGACTGAGCCATAGCCAGATGATGGTTGACAATGCTTCGATGATGAAAATGATGAGCTAACCAATGGTGGTTGAGTCATGATTGGCAAAGCAACCAGAAAGTCCTCACCTTGGGGAGCCAACTTCCTTAAGCATCTAAACATACTCAAGGGGGTTAGGGCTGCGGTGATACAGCCGTAGTGTGGTTCATTGGTTGGACGATCAATCAGCATAGCGAATCGACTACATGGTTGGTGATGTTTACTCAACCAACTAAATAGTGGTTCTTGATGGTTTGTGAAGCTTAGCTAACGAACTAAATGAAAGTTGATGATGATTAATGAGAGTTAAAGTCGTGTTTTGATGAGGGTTGACAATCGTGAACTCACCTGCGAAAATTCATGGTCGATGATGGTTGACGTGCTTCACTAAGCAACCGGTGGTTTCTCAAAATAGGGGAACCCCAAGCATAGATGGTTTGTTGCTAGTTCTGATTAATATTGAATGATGTGGGGTGCCCATTTTTGAGAAACCGGCAACTAATTCATGTTGAATCATAGAAGACAGCCTATTTTGCAACTGTTTGGTAGGAACTCATGACAAAGAGTGACGAGCGGTCAAATAGTAGTTGGATTAATCGCTGCAAGAACTCCAGATGTTATCTTGGAGGGCACATGATAGGTCTCCTGTTGGCTACATGATGTATGAACCTGTGTGGGTGAGATATTTTGACCTCAAGCAAGGATGTCAAAGGGCGTCTGCACAGGGAATTGGCTCAAATTCCCTGCTCTTTGATGACACCCTATATTTTGGTCCGAAACTAACATGTCTTATGCATGTTTGCTTCCATATTTCTTCACGTCTAAATCTACCTGATCAGATATGATCAGACCCCCAGAGCGACGCGCTCCAAAGCGATATATTCAGCTGGTGTTTCCAGCTCAGTTTGCACGTAAAATCTGCTGATTCTCCAGCTATGGTGCTCATCACCCAGGCGGCGTTGATTGACATTGATCAACCTCAACCACTCATCAGCCTTCACTAAGCACAGGGAGTTAAATCGACAAGATGGTCGTAAGCGCTATCAACGATGATTATGCCATTGTTGTACCATTCTTGTACCAATATTGTACCCTTATTCACGGTATTTTGCTGTTGCGGGTTGTCATTATTGTGCTATCAATCACTAGTAATCACGATGAATAGTTCATAGATAACTATAAATCGCTCTCAATCACTCTTAATCACGATGAATAGTTCATATCTCACTACCTATCACCATAAATCATTTTAATCTCATGTTATTTGCCACATCGATCCAGGGTCCACTCGCCACAGGAGGCTGGAGCTCAGCTCAGGTTCCAGCTGTACCCTGAAATGCAGCCAGGGCATCTCAGTGGGCGAGTCACCTTGGGAAATCCACCGTGAAAACCTGGGGTCAGTTGCTTCCCGAGTAGCTGCCCTAGTATGCATGTTTCTATATTTCATAGTACATTATACTCTAAATGACATATTGTATAATTCTATCCATCGGAATACGTGTACACACACAGATATATATATATATACACATATAATCGTACGTATACACTATACAGAAAAGATATGTAGGTTCAGGTTTTTCCATTTTATGGGTACCCTCTGCACTCCTCCGACTCCACGCTTTGAATGGCCAGTTTTCCACGGGGAAACCCGATCCACCCAGATTTGCTGGAAGGGCCTTCTACGGTGTGAGGAATCCATAGTTGCTCTCATCGGGGAGATACCTGTTGGATCCTGTTGGGGTTCAGGCTGGAAAGTATCATAGCAACTATCCCTGTTGGTTTAGGCTGGTTTTAGGCTGGTTCGTATCATAATTCATAGCAACTATGAATTGGGAAACCCAACCACCCAATCGACAATAGTGGACCCAGAGATCTGCACAACAGTGTCATCTCTTCACGATCAGCAACAACGAATGTGCACCACGGTCATTGTTCTTCGTTGATCATGATCACTAGTGAATTCATGATGAACAATACTTCACCATCATCAGTCATGATCAACCAGCCACTGGTCGCCAACGCATCAGACCAACCTGCAACCTCCGAGGTTCGAACTATCCCCGGAGCCGCTGGCAGCAATACAACGTTTCATGGTGAAGTGTTTGGAGATGCCGGCAGATGATGATGGCGGGGAGGAGCTATGGAATGTCTTGCATGGGACCAGGGTCGAATCAAAGTGGTGAATCATACATTGAGACCCACATCTCTTTAGATGTTGCATGTTTTGTCAGGATGAATTTGATTGGTGGCTTGTCCAGTCTTTCAAATTCATCATTGGGGATCCTAATTTTCTGGCAGGCTTCTCACTCTGATTCTGAGCAGGTGTTTGGACGTGAGAGATTTCAATGGGACTGGTCTTGTTCAATGTTGGGCAGAGAATGATCAATGCGTCATTTCTATTGACATGCAATCTTACACCTGGCTGGGAGGTTCAAGACGATTTTTTCAATGTTCAATCACATCTAGGTATGATTCATGGCTTTTGACCATCATTTGACCATCACATTTTGGCCTTTTCGGATCGCCTACTTCACTTGAAAAGGTCGCGTCAAGATTTGTGCGCAATCTTGCGATCTGTCAGGAGCCACCCTGAGTGAGAGATCGAAAGACCGCAGTCCTTACAGATAGCATTGTGTCATTGGTGATCAGAACTGTGCATATGCCAGCGAAGTACATCTTGTGATTTTTCGTTGTTTCTTTAGTTCAGGGCTGATATTTCAAATTAAGGGCTGAAATATTTCAAAACCACGTTGATATTTCAAAACCACGTTGATGCATGGCTCTACGGCCTGAAGGGTCTTTGTTTCACTCCTCAACTTCTGAAACCTGAGCAAGGTTTCACCCCAGAGAAGTTTGCACGAAAACAGCATCTCATCAGCGACCGATTCGGATGTTCCCAGGGCTCATTTCGAGTTGTCAGAGATGCCAGTAGCAAGAAATGTGGTGTGCCATGACACCCATCAAATTGCAGCGATGTCTTCAATTCAAGGGCTACAATTTTTTGGTTTCAAGAAGTGATCGCGTGACACCTAGATCTCCAATGGGTTTCTTGTCGTTTTTACTTAGCTATGTCAATTTTCAAGGCAACCGGTGATCATGAATTGTTATTGAACGAGATCCTTAGGAACAGAAGGACCGGGCTTTTTGCACACAGGGCCAGAGCTGCACACACCCAAAACAATGCGCTTTGTCATAGACCTAAGATTATCATTTCGGTTGCGAAACACCCGTTGCTCGGGAATGCATCATTGTATATGAACAAATTCCTTCCATTCTACGATGTACATGTCTAAATATGAATCGTACATCCAAACAGAATCAAATATATATATATATACATGTATAGTCATACATACATGTATAGCAGATGTCAACAATCACCATTATTCATAGATGCCAGTGCTTTGTGTGTGTGTCAAACTCGGCGCAGCTAGAGCCACTTGGGGTGTTCCACTGAGCGACCCATCGGAGTTGATCATTGCAGCATTCAGCATCTCAAGGCTCCCGTTGGAACTGTGCGTGTGAACTTGATTCCTCAATCAAAGATCAGCTTCAAAACCAGCTTATCAAAATCCAAGCTTCGATGAATTTCATGATTTTCCAAGCGCATTTTTCCGCCTTTTTTTCCCCTGAATCCTGACATTTTTTCCCCGTGCGGTGGAGATATCATGGCGTTGAAGATCTTCGAAATCGATCCAACTCTCCGTGGCTGTGAAGGTCAAATTTGGGATCGAGTCAATGGCTACAAGCCGCCCGCAGAAACGTCGACGGCGGTGCTGATGGGGAGACAGCGGATTGGGAGGTCCCCTATGAACCGGGCGAAGCGTGGGGGATGAAGGGATACATTGGATTTGGAGTTCTGGAGTTCGAACTCCACATCTGATTCAAGAAGTGCCAGGTAATGATAATCGATCCCTTGTCACTTTTAAAGTTGTTTGTAATTGTAAGTTGCACCATTTTTTGTGGTGGGGTCCAATGGCACAGGAGATGATCATCGACAGTAAGCAATAACAATCAATGACAAACAATAACAAACAATCAGCAATAAGCATCAAGGTAGCAACAGGGAGTTTCCTCTTATGGGGATGTGAACATTGTGACCAGCCGACCAGCCATGCCTGCGGGTTGGGGGGTTAAAGCAAAATACCAGTCTTGTTGTACCTTAGATGCTTCCCCGAGCATTTGGCTACAGCAATATTTAAGAAGGAAAACGATAGTGATTGCGGTTTCCCTGTACGACAATAAACAAGCATTATTATTCTAGCATTTGGTTACAGCATTATCTACAGTTTCCGGATTCTTTTAAATTACTGCACAACCAGAAGGTTGAGCATCAACAGCGACAGCGCGTGGTTTTGAGACTTCATTTGGGGATGTTGATCGTATCCTGCTGTTGTCCTGGAGGGGGGGACCATGGCAAGGCTGCAGTAGTAGCTGTTTGACCTCACTGAGGTGGTGGAAGAACGAGTTGCAAGAGAAGGAAGGTGGCATGGACAAGTTCCACGGCAGAACAGGGAGAGAACTTGTCCACTTGTGCACTGGAAACAGGGCACACTCAAAACCACTGGAGTTTCCCTAGTGAACATGTTCATTCTTGGATCTTGTGTGAGAAGGGGCTGTTTTCGACCACTGGTGCAGCCGAGTTCAGAGTTCGTTGGGTGTAGATCTCTGGCAGGAAATCAAATCAGCTGCATCAGCAGCTCATCATAGCTTGGACCAGGATGGCACCCGGAGACCAGATTCTAGATCTCAAGCGTAAGGGCCGGAGGATGACTGTATGGATATCCAGATTGAACCTTGGTGAAGAATGGTGAAGATTGGTTATGTACTGCCCGCATACAATACAAAATACCCCTTTTGTAGTGTCATTGAGTGATGTATTCTTCTCCTTTGAGTATAATCTTCGTGCACACGTCGTTATGATATGGCTGATATAGATGCATCCCGGGCCGGCCACTGTTGCCAGCATGACAACACTCAATGGTTGATAGTCATTGGGCCTAGGAATCATTGTCATTATTAACCTAGTGATATGTATATATATATAATATACACTTCTAGGTTACATAATAATCATAAACACCATATATCATGCCTAGGCTTAGGTGTTTTTAGATGATTCCCCATGGTTGCTTAAGAACTTCGGCGATCCGCCACGTTCGTTGCGTTTCAGAGTGGGTCAACACCTGGGGCACCGTTCGCCGCGCGGTGACGAACGCCGCGCCCCGTGAGGTTCGCCGAAGGTTACAAGATCTTCGGGTTCAACCGCACTGAAGGCGACGGCTGCGCAATTGGATGAGGTGATTCATATGGTGCGCCGTCCATCCATGGTTCAGAAATGGTGGTTTCTTAACCCCCAAAAATGGTGCATAATTGAGAATTATAATGGTTAATAGGGATTAGTAGGGGCTTCCATGATTCAATATTGCCATAAATGGTTCATATGGTGGTTTCCATGATTCATATTGTAATAGATATGATTTTTGGTGGTCCTCAAATAGATGTTCAAAATAGAGACCACCGAAATGATCCTTTATATTGACAAACCAATAGGATTACACCATCCATAACCTCTTGCTTCCCAAGTTTCAGAAACACACGCATAGTGATGATCAGTAAAGTAGATAAGACCTCGACATGGGAGAGTACGGTCCTACTGTGACATTGAGTTGAAAAGGCTCCGGTGTTCCCAGGGATTGCGATCGAGTGGTAAGCATAGTGATCGATGGTTGATGATTGTTTATAGTGACTATATCATGATGTTTCCGAACATATGTTTCATGCTTAGTGATGAACTGAGCAAGGTTGTTTATAGTAGTGACTAACATCATGAGCTTTACGATGGTTAATGATGGACTGAGTATGGTCATAGCCAACAAGAAATTGATTGCATCACTTTCCGGGAGAAATCACTCACAACTGCTGCTCAGGAGCTGTTCATGTCTTCTCCATGATTTGTCACCGTATCTGAGGTACCAGTGGCCTGCAGCCACCTGTGGTTGGTCAGTTCCTACCTATTGACCAATCGAGTAACCACCGTCTTTATGAATAATTTCCATAAGAACTATAGCCATAGGATGAACCAATTGATTCCCCATTTTCCAGCGGTCACCTATGATCATTTATTGTTCCCCTATCATTAACCATTGTTTTCCCCATGGTTTTGCTGATCGTCATCCCCCATTGGTGGTTGGTTCTACTCATGAAAAATCTCATGGCCGGTGCTCCCAATGCCGGTGCTATCTCCTCCCAGAGATGCCACCATGCGCCTCGCAGCCTTGCACGCCCTGCCCGAGGCGGCTACGTCTACCGTGAATGGCTTCCCAACGCGAAGCAAGTCTTTCTGATTGGTGAGTCCGGAGCCTCGGGGGAGGTCAATCAGCTGTTGGGTAAGATGAAGCTTTAAGAACCAACAGCTGATCTTAACTGTTAACAGCTTTTCTGTTGACTTAACTGTTAAGAACTTAAGGGTTGATTTAACAACTTAACCATGGGTTAAGAACCAGCTTCTTAACTGTGACCCATGAGCTCATGATAATCAGGGTTCATGTGTGAGGAAAGTGTGGTCTTGGATCGGTGAAGCAAGCACATTATTTTGTTCTTGTTCTTGTGGTGCTTTTTGCTGTTGCTTCTGCCGTCTTACAAATGGCATCCGCTGTTCAAAAACAGGCAACAGCACACATTTTGGTTGGACATCAGTGGCACAACCAGTAAACAGTACATGTGGCAGGGTATGAGTTGTGAATTCCAAATTATGGGCGGGTCTGCAAGATTTTTACTTATGATGTTGGCTGATCAACCTCAATGTCATTCTGTGTCAGCCCATGGGATATCTGGCCCTGATCTATCTATTCCTGTGCCTCTCATGCAGAGACCACACGGCCTTATATGGATTGTCTTCAGCCAAGAGAGAAAGAGAAAGGTTGGGTGGTGGCTTGTTTGCGAGTCTTCAGTGTGTGATTTGACGCTTCTTCACAAAGATTGGTTGAACATGGCTTGGTTCTCCACAGAAGACAGTGTTTTGGATAAGCCATTGCACCAGCTTGGGCATCAACAAATTGAAAGCTGGACTGGATAAATTTAACATGGCGCCTTTTCAAAGCAATTCACCCAAGGTGATTTACGTCAGCCCGATTAAACCATCAAACCAGCACTACTCATGATTAGCCACTCGCAAACTTAAGCCTGCAACTATGTTTACTCTTTCATAAACTAGCTTTAAAGTGAAAAAATGCACCAGTCATAGATGGTTCATCCACAAGAACCGGTGATTCCTGGCTTCCAGGTTCCTTCACCGGCCCGGCTTCAGGTTCAACAGTCAACACCTCCACCGTTGGCCCCGCGTGGCTCAGGTTCAACGGCTGGCAGAACTCCACGCCGCTGCAAAACGAAGGCTTTGGCCGATGGAAGATCGATCTGCCGGACAAGGCGCCAGCGAAGATACGACGCGTTCGTGGCGGTAGAAGTTGCTGTGACGCCGAGTTGTGGTCCATGCGACTGGATGAAGAACAGCAATGGTGGCAGTTCAAACAACTTGACTACAACTACTGATAACTAGTAAGAACTACTAAGAACTAGTAATATCTAGTTGCTGGATGAAGAACTAGTAATGGTAGTCAACTAGTCATTAGATGTTATTAGTTGGATGAAGAACAACAACGAGTGAAGAACTAGTAGTTGGATAACTAGTTGAAGAACTAGTTCCATACTTCGCAAGTTGGATGACGAACTAGTTCCATAGTAACGGTGGCCAACTAGTTGTCAGTAGTTATTAGTAGTTGTCCATCCTTGGACAACTTGTTATCCATTAGTAATTGTTTCTGGTGGCCAATGTAGATGCTTCCATGGTTGGGCGCACGTTGTAGCAAGGTTGATGGCTGCTGCGAGGTTGATAACTACCTGTGGGATGTCCGTGGACCGACAGTCAAGGAGTTCATGTTTGATCCAGTGAGCATGTCACCTTTGGTTTGGGTGTTCTTCTGTGTTTATCTGCATATCTATTGTATACATACATGTTGGAAGCTGGAAACCAACCTTGGATGTACATGGACACAGATAATTTAAAATGTTTTTGACAGAGCTCAGTCATCGGTCCATGTAAGCGTGAATCAACCAACGAAAAATGAAGTTTCTGGCAAGTTGTGGAAAGCTTATGATCATAGCCAGGGTACTGGGAAGTCATCCACTTAAATGAGCAAAACACAAGCCATTTCACCATAAGTAGCTCGTGTTTCCCTACCAAATCGCAGTGGGTTTACAGCTCGATCTCTCACCAGTTGCTTTCCTCCGATGTAGGGCGCTCCCGCAGGCAGATGGCACGCCTATGATCCCTCACCGATGCCAACTCAAGGCACAGCTGGGCGCGGCTTCCGGCTGCGACCACGGCGATCGATTCTCCTGGCTGGTCAGCTGATGGCCAGTCACGAAGTAATCTGGGTTGGGTTTAGCATTTTTGGGGACTGGTTTAGCCAGAACCTTGGACTTTTAGCATTTTTGGGGATAGATGGATTTACCACCACTAAAACTTAGACTTTTAGCAGGAAATCTAAAAGCCACCACGGAATGGTTAATCACTGCTTAACTTAACCAACTCATTTTTATCATGGTCACTAAACTATGAACTAACGGTCATTGACCAACTAATCGTTAATCACTGGTTGATCAATGGTTAGTAACTCATGGTTAACTGGATTTCACGGCTTAATCGCTGGTAATGGTCACGAACTAATGAGAGTAAGCTGGTTGATGATAGGGACAATGACCAGCAAAAACCAATAGTTGAGCTGGTTAACCATCAGTTAATGACCATACAATTCATTAACCATCAGCCAATTGTTAACCATAACCAGCATTAACCAACCAATAGTTAATCAGTGGTTATTGTTAGCTTAATGATTAACTATTGGTTGGTTAATCAATTGTTAGCATTAACCAACCAATAGTTAATCATTGGTTAATCAAAATAGTTAGCTTCTTGGTTGATCATGGGCACCCAGATTCGGCCCAGCTTCCCAGGTGCGTTTGGAAGCGAATGATGGAAGTTGGCATGATCGCGTCCCTGCCTGGAGCGACACGGGGTAGTGGGGATGGTGGAGTGGCACGGTGCCAGGGTACAGGGTTGAGCTTATGAAGTGAATGACCGCTGATTGAAATGGCTACGGGTCAATATTAACCAAGCAATAATGGGAGAAAACAACCAGTAATAAAAGCGAAAACAATGGTTAATGATGGGGAACCAGGGGTACGGGGTTTTGACCCACAACCAAATGCATGGATGGCTGGCAATGGTCTAGAACACATGGTCATGAACAAATAAGACTTGAAGATGGTTGGAGAAAAGTTTTGGTGCATGATGGTTCATGATCAATCGTGCTTGAGACCAGTCGATGATTGATGATCCAAATGAGGGAAGACTGACAAGTACTGGTCAACCGTTGATGGCCTTTGAAAGCTAGAGTTCGGCTTGTGAACTGCCGATTTCTGGTTGTCTTTTTCAATAACCTGCATCTAGCTGTGCAACACGTTGTTTGCCCCTGAGGTGAGTTTGAAGCTTTTAGTGGTGCGCTGGTTGAAGAATGTTGAGGATGGTTAACTAGATGGTTTAAACAGACGATCCATCAACATGCCGAACCATCAACCACTGGTTTGCAACTAAGAATCTTAACTAGATAGTGAGTAACAATGATCGATTATTCATGACCACGATTCATAACAGTGGTTTTTAGCAATGGTCCATATCTGTGCTGTTTTTTCTTTGTAAGCAATTTGCAAATTCGTGGATTCGCAGTGGGATTAACCACTCCCTGGGACCTGCGAATGTCGACCCAGGATGAAGGCATTTCGCTGATGGTTGATTACTATCCTGGGCGGCTTTCTACGCCGAGTTGGAGCCTCCCTGAAACACCACCAGGTGTCCTCTCCGGGACCTAATGATCTCCCAACTGCGTGGTAACGACGATATGATCATCAAGGCCTCTCAAACAGCCATGATGAGCAAGGGCAATGGAAATCACCAGTGAAGAACTCCTTGACGATGATAAACCAGCATATTCACCAGCTTGCCATCATAGTTTGTCACATTCACCAACTGATTAGCCATCATAGTTTATATATGTTTTTATCATAGTTCATCCATAAACCAGTGATTTCATCATGGATTGACCAGCTTATGAAACGATGACTTGTTGACCAACGACTCATCGCTCTCCAGGACGAAGTTGGCATGGCAAGATCACAGTGGCGCGGCAGGGACAGCTATGCGGTCGTCAGAATCTGCCATTAGCGCAACGGTTCAGGGTGCCAAATAGGAGCGAATTATAGGTACTCAGAGTGGTAAGGACGGGTGAATCATAGATATTTATGGTTGATGATTTTTGATAGATACTCATGGTTGATGATTTTCAGCTTGATCAATCACTGTGCTTAATGATGGTTGGTGAGGGTTGATGTTGCTGACGGTTGATGATGGTTAGTTCATTAAAATTGCTGGTCGACAAGGGGTTCCGTTCTTGGTTCTGAAAACTATCCCGGCGTTAGTTGGATAACCACAACATGGTCCAATCATAACCGGCCGTAGGTAGTAAACCCATGGCTTGACTTTTCCATTGCCGCCGGACTTCAAATTCCAGCAGATGGAAGTACCACTTGTTAGCCTCGGTTGCTCGGCAACACCTTACCACTGGGTAACATGAAACGCTTCTTGCGTCAGATTGATGCGTTTGCCATTGGGGTAGATGTAGTTGACTTGAAACAACTGGACTTATCTTTGGAATTGTGATGACCATAAAATGGGTAGGGGAGTTTGCCGCCAAACGTCCCTATTCTGCCAGCATTTTGGAACGTGCACCACAGGTACAAGTTTTTTGCCACCCTCCACGGCCATGGCCTATCATGCTCGCCTAGATGCCCTGGTTGGGATTCCATGGTTGATTCTATTTCTTAGATTCATCTTTTTCGGCTGGTTAGAGCCTGGCAGTGTAGAAAGCCCATTAGATACAGCCAGTGCAACGTGATTCACAACTGTTGGTTGGTGATATCATGTGATATCTCTGAAATGTGTCATGGGTTGATCAGAGTTCACCAGAAAATGCCACAGTCACGTCTCTCGCATGCGTATTTCTGCATTGAATCACAGTCCAACCATTGGTATAGCATCAGCCATGGGGTTCGACCTTGGGAAACTCACCAGCCCCGGGGTACGCCATTTCTGGACACAGCCTGATATGGGTGATCACCGACTGTGGTCCCCAACTTGTCCACCAAACCGGTCAGAGCTCATTGTTGGTTATGTTGGCTATTCTCTCATTGAACTGACCAACTTATCAACCATCATTAAGCAGTTTCATCAGTATCCAGCATTGACCAACCCGTTGTTGAACCTTTGTTCGTCAACGATGTGCATCCATTAGCATCTTAACAGCTGATCACTGCGGGTTGGGGCTGCCTTGCCTCCGCCGTGCCTAGCTACCAATCTCTTCAACGGCGTCTTCTGGGAGCCACCTGAGGAAGAATGCTATGGTCACCTGGCAACGGGGAGCCACGGTTGGTGGTGGCCAGGGCCCTCCATGGAGCTAAGTGGTTAATGTCTGGCGAAGTGGTTCGATAAATGCTGATGATTGGTGCATGATTCAGCAACAGTCTTGGAATAAGAGAGCTAACAATTTGTGAACCGAGAGTGGTGGATGATTCAGCAACTAATTCAGTTCAACAAATGTGAGCCCATGTAAAATGTATGTGAAAGTTGATGGATTCATCAACAGTACTAGAGTTAAACGCATTTGAGCCAATGCAAAATGCATACGAACGTTGATAGATTCACCAACAGTAATAGACTTAAACAATGTAAACCAATGTGAAAGCATACAAATTTTGATGAACCAGTCAGATTTTGGTGATGGTGGCGATGATGGTGGTGGTGGTGTTGTTGGTGGTGCTGGTGATAGTGGTACAGGAGTGAAACTGACCACCACCGCGAACGCCATGTTTCGTGCCATGAGGTGACCCAGCTGTTGAAGACCCAGCTGAGAAACCCGTATCTGACCATGTTACACTCTGGGTATTTTACCTGGAAGCAGATAATGAATGGTTTACCTGCTAATGGTGAAACGGTTATTATTGTCAATTGTGAATTAACCTTACCCTGAAGCTGAACAATTGACCTTTTCTGATGGCTTACCTGTTAAAACACTAGCGATCTTTCTAGCTTGTTTGTTTTGGTGCACCTTCCGCTGAACATTTTGGCAAGAAGCTTCATCCAGGTGGTTGAAGTGGGGATTCACTTTACTCATTGTCATAGATCAAGACCAACATTTCCCAATGCTCGAGATGTTTCGGTTCGATCCGTTCGATGAATGCATGGCCACGTTTGAAGGATGTAGCTCATGCAGGTCAGGTCACGAGCATGACCTAGACACCTGCAACAGGACCATGGAGCACTTGTAGCCCTCTTTGATCAGCTGGTTGCGTTCATGTTTCTACTTGGTTTCGGGTGAGTTGATCATACGATTTTCTACCTGGCAGGGTGAGTCGATTTCACTTGACCTGGGTAAAAAAACATGAACGAAAACATGAAAACATTCATGAACAAACCAGAGAAACATGGTTCATGTGGTTCATGGCAACCATGCTTTACCATGAACAAAGCATGGAAACACCATGGAAAACCTGGAAAAAAACAAGGTGATGGAACCCCCCCAGGTCCACCAGGATCACCACCTGCAAATCTCAGCCACCGAGTTTTCCAGCACGAACGACCTGCGAAGCCTGAGAACCTGAAGATTTACGAAGCCCACGTAGGCGCGACGGCTCCACTGGGAGATCCATCTGAGAGGTCGCTGGTTTTGATGGGCAAGAGATCCAGAAAGGCCAGCGAATCACCAGCTCTTGAGCTGGTACACTTGGGGGATCTATGACTGGTGAGGCTGACTATGGCTGATTAACTTGGATAAATTTGGGGCAGGATCTATGACTGGGAAGGCTGACTGGTAATCAGCTGCTTGTGCTGGAAGCCATGGAGCCAATTCCCTTGCAGCCGGTAAACAATCTAGAAATGTTGGCTGATCGGGCGAGCTATGTTGCCAGAGGGTAGCAATACGTTTCATAAACAATAGCAACTCAGTACAAGTGACAATGGTACACCTCCAGTTTAGTGCCTGGTATATCATAGTACATCCATATTACACTACAGTAAGCTAAAAACTTTTAGATACTAACGAATACGTGTATTGACAAACATTCGGCAGTGATTCTTGGATATCCGTCGTTGGCTGGGAAGCAGGGTATCAAGGTCTGACTAATTCCATTGCGGTACAGAAAATACAGTACCCAATATCCGTCGTGCGGGCTTTTCCAAGACATGACTTGACTTAGGTCCCTTCTATGGACCTGTTTTTCGGTGGTAACACGACTGACTATGACCGGTTTTGCTTCACATATTATGGACAAACCCGCGTAGGAACTGGTCTCAGCCAAGTCCGGATGGTTACAACGGGCCGTCAGATATGTTCTGCGAAGTGCCAGTCCGCCGTCATCCATCATCATCGGCCAACATCAATATCGACTACCATCACTAGTAGTACTAGTAGTTCAATCATGATTAACCATCAGTAACACTGGTTCATTGGTATAAAATCATGCTGTTGATACCCACCCTGAAGCATCATCATGGTACATATCCATCGGTGCTGCCCCTGTGCTGCAGGTATGGGCTCTGTTGACCCCAAGGTCGCAACCTACAAGGAGTTTGCGGAGTGTCTTGGCTGATTTGATTCAGTCGGAGACTCCACCCAGTCAAGTACAGTAAGGGTTATACGGTCATAACAAGGTAATAGGTGAGATATGGTGAGATAATAAGATACTTGGCTAGTATAGTAGGTGCAGGCATACAAGACCTGTTAATACCTATCAATACTGTTTAGCTGATGGGCGAGATAAACCATTATGAGCCAATATAAACATATATAAACCGCAAAATTGGTGAAGGTTATGTACATTTTCATCTGTGAGGGTTTATACTATTGACTAGCCAATGTATACAAAGGGACTCCATCTTGGGGTTTTGGTTCCAGTGCTTGGTATTTCATGGGTAGCAGAAAATTTTTGGGCAAGGTCCAAAGCAAAGTTATCCAAAAATTGTGATCGATCTAGGGTATTTGCACATGCGAGCTCGCGCAAACCGGAGATGTGGTATCTGAAGCTCAGAAGGTGGACATGCAACAATATTTATTCGAGGTTACCAGCCATCCAAGAACAGTCAACAGTCAAGCCATCCTTTTTGCAGGGACATTTGCTCCCACAATGTGAGCAGGATCCCCTGATGATGGTCCGCATGCAAGCCACATCCAGCAGCTTCAGAAACGCTCAACTGAGCCGATCATCTGGCTGAGTCGTCAGCGGTACGAGTCGTTGCTCTGGCCGTCACCAAACCAGCCATCTGAAGTCAATCTTCAAAGGGTCGACCTGATGTGGCGGACCCTTTTCAAAGTGAAGCATAGCTGATGATTTTCAATAAGAGTTGGTGGCTTACTCATAGTTGATTAGTAATAGTTCAAGAACTGGTTGGTCAATGATGGTATTCGTGATGATAAATGTTTGTCAAACAATGGGTCACAATGCTCAATGACCCTTCAACACTTGGTTAATCATGGTTCATCATGATGAATTGCTCAATGACCGTTTCATTCTGCTTATCTAATGCACATTTCTGACCATTGATTAAAGCTTGGTCGCCAATTCATACCGGCTATCGTCATGTTTGGCCAATCATAAATGCTTGTTGATCAATTGGTGAATGCTGCTTGCCAAACCATCATCAATCATCAATCAGTGATGAATCACTAACCTTTATCAGCCATCATTAGCTATCATCATGGTATGATTCATACCTTCCTTGATTCCCTGATTGGTCAATACCCACCTTGATGGGTCAACACCCAGCAAGTGCGTCAGCGCATCCGCCCAGTAACGTGCTGCCTCGCATCAAGCGCATGGGCTACAACTGCGTGCAGCTCATGGCCGTGGCAGAGCATGCGCACTACGGCTGCTTCGGATACCACGTGACGTGACTATGCGCCAGGGTGCTTGTTCGTTGTTGTTGGTTAGTGTTGATTGGTGTTAGCGGTGTTGGTGATTGTTGGTTATTGCTGGTTGCTGTTGGTGGTGGTTGTTGGTTGGTGGTTGTTGTCATTGACCAATTACCATATCATGATCAATATTCAGCAGCGTTGAGCAATTGTTCTCCATCAAAATTGATTAATGGGGTGCGAAAGAGTTCAACAAAATTCATTCATCCACCATGCTTAGCCAAAAATGATATCATAGCGACTACTCATGATTTACCATCCTGAATTGTTCAACATCATAAGGTACTCAGAAACTGTCGAAGAAAGCTGGTCATCCATCGTACCCCGTGACGAGCTTTCCTGGATGGGCTGGCTTCTGTGAATCGTGTGGTAGACCCAGCAGCCATGGTGAAATTGCTTGGGTAAATCGTCCAACTTTTCGACGGAAGTTCAAGATGGTGCTACCAACCGGGGCCCCTAACCACCTATAAGTTGGCTTATAACTTACCTAAGTAAGGTTAACTAGCAGTTGTAGTCATAGTCTTAGTGATTTAATAGCCCAACTTATGATCGCTTGGGGGCCCACCTTGTAGGGGTGTCTCCTTAGCGTGGATGGCTATGTCTAGCTGTTCGGCTTGGAGGTCGGATGTCTCCAGCATCCCATCTTGAGTCTTGAGTCTTGAGGAAATGTTTTGGACGGCCCGAGCTGTTGTCTTGTCGCCAGATGAAATTAGTAGATTTGATTTTTAAGATTTGATAAACCTTGATGAAATTGTTCCAAGAGTGCAATCATTGATGATTATTACACCTTGTGGTACCAACAAAATGGGTTCCCTCCCTACTTAGTACCCAAAACAACTGTTGGGTGTGGTATGATAGTTGAAAGCTTGTCCATTCCTCACAGCCTCCCAGCAGCCGGATGGTCTGTTGCTGACCTGTGACGTGAGTTCCTCAACCATTCACTATTGTGTGTCAAAAGTCAACCACCACATTTCACCCTGATTGACCAAGAAACCATGACCATCAACATTTCAACCATCAAAATCAGCCATCAAAGTCCGGAGAACCATCACAACCAAAGCAGGAACCATCAGGAGCAGCGCCCTGGTGAAGTCCCTGGTGGCTGTTTTCCATGGCGCAGCGCCAGGTGACCTCCTTCTTCGCTCCGGCTTCGCGCTCCGGAACTCCCGAGGAGCTCAAGTACCTGGTGGACACCGCGCATGGTGCGGACGCCTGGGGTGTGGCCCAACCAACGGGTGAATGCTTGGTGAAGGGTTGATGAAAGCGGTGGGTTTACACTGGTTTTTACTCGTTTTATATGTTGTTTTTTACTGGTTGTCATAGATTTTGGGTTGATGATGGTTGATGACAAGGGTGGGTTAAGACTGGTTTCTACTGGTTGATGTTAGGTGTATGATGGTCGATGAGCAATGGTTATGGTTGATGAACATGGCGGGTTCACAGTGGTCGTAACTTGAGCAGTCGTTTGGAGCCAAGCATCAGGGAAGTCCAAGCGAGGCTCATGCCATGGCCAAAGGACTGATCATTGATGGCACCCACTGCCAAAAAGACATGGCTGTTCGGTTTGTGGCGCCTGGCGCTCTTTCACTTTGTTGGAGGGAGAACTGAATCTCCCTTCTTGCAAAGCGATCTCGGTCACACCCCAACGTCCAACACGGGTTCTCAACCATCAGTTCTTTGGTTCCACCATCCTTATTGACCATTCCCTTCATCCCAACTCACTTGACAATTCCCATGACCATGTCCGGTTGATGTTGCCATCATTGGTTACCACTTCACGCAACTTTTCGCCCAACGAGTTGCCTCCAGGTCTGGGCATCCACGTGCTGATGGACCTGGTCCATGCCCATGCGTCCTCCAACAGCTTGGATGGCATCGCCCAGATGGATGGCACTGATCACTGCAGCTGGGCATCAGTTCTTGGAGAGATTGACCTGGTACCAAACCACTTGCTTATTTTTGGATACTGACTCATGAACCTTTCAGAAATCACCAAAGTTGTGGTGCAAGATGGCGTCAGACTTGTGTCTTTCACTGCTCATCAAACCAGCAGTAAATGTGGTAGGTTCAAGGCAGAGAGGTGACTTACCCTTTGCATCGTTGGTTTGTCGCCATGCTGTCCCTGTGACAACGATTCAGATCTTTAGCCGATTCTTGATTTAACCATTGTTTAGCCACTATTTAACCATTTATCATGGGCTGGTTTCTTGCTTCTAAACAACCCAGTATCATTCTTGGCAAGAACAACTCACGAGAACAACATTCTCGGTGAACGTACTCGTGTGTTTGCAAGGCTTGTCACACATTTGTGTCATATGAAAACTAATTATGTTGTTCTAATTGTCATGCTTATTCATGGTATCAAGTATGATTGCTGTTGTCATGAATGAGGATTATTATTCAACCGTGAATGATCACCGTCAACAGGGTTGAATGATGCTATTAATGGTGAATGATCACAACCGTAATGATTTTTATATTCCTCTCTAATCAACCGCAAAGGATTGCTTAAAAGTAACAATTGATGGCCACCAACAACAATGATCAATGATCCATAGCCATGATTCTTGTTGTGAAGTAGCCATCATGATGCAACCGATTTGTATTGTTTGGTAACACGAATTGGATCCCACAAGCACCATGGTGCTACTACTGTTAGTCATTTAACCATTATTAACCACTATTGTAGTGCTTAGTGGTACCACGATCATTCACCATTTTTGGTACTACTAGTGATCGTGAATGATGAAGACCTCAACAATGAATGACCCACCGGTGATGCCGCGCCTTAGGCTACACTCACGGAGGACGGCGCAACGGGTTTTACCATGGGAGACCAGGGCCTGCGGTGCAGCACAATGGTTGGTGCGGGGATTGTACTGCTGAGTGGTTGCCTAGTCTTCATGAGTGGTTGCTTGATGCTGTTTGATGACTGGGAATTTTTGGGTATGCTATGGTGTGGCTCGAGCAACCAAACATCAACCGACCACGGGTAGTTGTCGTGAAGATTCCGATAGACACAAAGGTGCCAGGGGAACCGACCCAGACATAGTTTCCTGAAGTTATTGTGAAGGGTACGCATGACAAGCAGCGAGGCTACTAAACCATTTTATATTGGTTAAAACCATTCTACCAGTATAATTAAGGCTTCTCAATGATAGGTGAATCCACCAATACTGGTATAAACCAGTGATTCAACCAATAATTAGTGGTCTCACTGGTTTCATCAATAATTCATATAGGTAAACCAGTGATCAAATTGAATCCACCAGTCTTCCATGACTCCCGTTGACCAAGGGAAGCTCTCCCCTAGGCGACCGCAAGCTGTTGGCTCAGGACCCAAGGGCCACCACAGCGAATGGGACTCGAAGCTTGGCATCGCTGATCTCAACCAAACGATGGGGATATGGGTGTTACATAGGGATTATAGTGGTTATTAATAGGGGATGATATGAGATGACAACCCATCATTATAGAGATTATATGGGGATTATAGTGGTTAATGATAGGGGATGATAATCAACCATAAGACCAAGGTTTCTCAATCCAGTTTGGGGTACCCTAAAGAATCCTTTGTGAACCATTTGTAGTAAGAAACCAACCATTCTTGGGAGTCTCCTATTTTGCGAAAGCATAATATGGCGAGTGGTCCAAACCGCCATCCAAGTTCGCCAGGGCCGCCGTGTTCGAGGGGCTGGCCAGTCATGCTTGAGCTCAATAAGTTGCCACGATTAGGCATTTCTCATCGAGCCTTTCAGTATATGAATTACATGAAGGCATTTTCAGCAATCCTGGTCAATCAAAGGATTGAATGCCTAGGATTACTCATCAAGCCTTTCGTTACATGAATTACATCAAGGCATTTTCAGCAATCCCGGTTGATCATCTTCGAAATGAGCTGTTTCTTTGCAGCCAATGGTCAATGATATTACATATATTTGCCAGAGTCGTTGATTCAGGACCATGGCTGACCGTTTTTTCTATTTCGCACACGTAGATGACCAATGGCTTGACCTATCGCCATGCAACGCATAAGTACCTATCGTTTTCAAAAGCTATGCATGACCAAACAAATGTATAGATACCAGTCCAAACTTGACGCATATTCTTTCGGGGCAAGTGATAGAACCGGTGCGGTATGTGATATCTGCCAACCTCTTGGCTTTTCTGTCCCTAGATATTGAGGTCATACCGGCCTGCAGGCTGACAAGTCATAGCTACAAAGTTGTATTTCATGATTTCATGTCATGTGATACTGTAAGGATCGTGATGGATGAATGCACTCTTTGGAAGGGACGTATCATGGACTAGCTTTTGAGTTGTTTTATATTACATCGGTGTATTGGGATAGGGCATACGGCATACGGAAGTGAATGGTTGGACTGAGGAAGATCTTCAACTATTTGAAGTACGAGGCGCGGTCGCCCAACGCGTGTTGCCTGCACAGTTTTTACAGTTGCTAGCAAAGATTTGCCAGCAGGATGTCACGTAACCAACAAAGCCATGGATTTATTATCCATAACCAGCAATTGCAGGGGCCAACAATAGCAATTACTGATGAACTCCTGCGAGCTAGTACCAAGTCCTGTTTTGGATAGGTTCTACCAATAGGTGCACCAGGGAGATACATGGAGGTGCTGCAAGCGGGGCCAAGTAATCATTTCAATTTCAAGCATACACTGTGGGGTTGGACAGCTTAAAGCCAAACCCATATGAGTCACGTTCAAAACGCTGGTGTTCATTGCAGTAAGGGAATCCAGACTTTTTGAATCCTTTTGAGTGAAACCTGGTTGATCGTCCGTCTTGATACTGCTAGATACATACTGTTTTGCGAAGGTTTGAACGTCTATTTACGAATCCAGAGATTGGCAAGTCATTCAGGCTGCCCCCGATTTTCATTGTCATTGATTATCTATATTTAAAACCTATCTGAGCCTTATCTAAGAGATCCTGGCTACGTACTGCGCGATCATGTGGTCGTGCAGAGTGAGCGTGCGAGCGTGCGGGGTGAACGGGGTGAGCGCGAGGGGGGTGAGCAGGGTGAGCGTGCGGGGTGAGCGGGGGTGAGCGTGGGGGGTGAGCGGGCGGGGTGAGCGGGGTGAGCGTGCGGGGTGAGCGGGGTGAGTGTGCGGGTTGAGGGGGGTGAGCGTGCGGGGTGAGCGGGGTGAGCGTGCGGGGTGAGCGGGGTGAGCGCGCAGGATGAACGTGGTGAGTGTGCAGCGTTCACCCCGTGCGCTCACCCCGCACGCTCACCCCGTTCACCTGCGCATTTCCCCATCCGCTCACTTTTAAGGAGCAGTTTGGGCAAAATATGGCCTTATTTGGCTAAAACTGCCCCTTAAAAGCGAGCCAGCAAGGGAAGCGGACGTATGTTCACTCTGCACTCGCACGTCCGCTCACACGTTCACCACGTCCGCTTGCACATACAATCCACCTGCGCAGCACGTCCGCTCACACGTTCATCACGTCCGCTCGCACCTGCGCAGCACGTCCGCTCACACGTTCAGCACGTACGCTCGCACCCGCGCAGCACGTCCGCTCACACGTACAACACGTACGCTCAGCACGTCCGCTCACTTTGAGCACTTTTTGGGCTATTTGCGTCACATAGGTTTTGAATATGGATAAGTCATTGACAATCCTGAGCCAATCATTCACTGTTGAAAATTGATTGGCTATAGGCGGATAATGAATAATTGGCAAGTCACAGAACAATCCTGAACCAACCAAGTGTGTGCTTAGAAGGTTATAATGTTATTACCATATTGTTAGCCATGATTAGGAATATTGACCACTAATTGCTAATTGCATAATAACGACCATATATTCATAATTTAATATTAAAACCATATTACTAGTCATATTATTAGCCATATTATTAGCCACATTCACCACTAGTTATTAATCAATGTCAACAACCATATCATTCACGGTGAGTGACCGACCTGGCGGTTGAGGTTTCACCAAGGTCCGGTGGACCACGAATGACGTGTCGCGCCGCGCAACGCAACGAGGTGCTCCGATTCCTCCTGTCCAACGTCAAGTGGTGGCTCACCGTCCCATGGTAACCGAAACAGACGAAGCCGGGGTGATGGGTTCTGATTGATGGGTCATCTTCCTATGGTGATTGGGGGGTTTCTCAAGCCATAGGGAACCCCGAAAATGGCTGGTTTATTACTATAAATAGCTAATAGTGGATGATTTGGGGGTCCCCTATTTTGAGAAACCACCATTGGTTGTGGTAGATGGGGTATCAACCTATGGGTCATCAACCATTATGGTAGATGGGTTATCAACCTCTGTGATCATCCAATATGGGAATGATCATCATTCAATTTGAGAATGTCCTGCTG
>VSDK01029286.1:529796-567007 GCA_009767595.1 Symbiodinium kawagutii | reverse complement strand
CATCATCATCATCATCATCATCATCATCATCATCATCATCATCATCATCATCATCATCATCATCATCATCGTCATCGTCATCGTCATCGCCATCGCCATCGCCATCGTCATCGTCATCGTCATCGTCATCCTCATCATCATCATCATCATCATCATCATCATCATCATCATCATCATCATCATCATCATCATCGTCATCGTCATCGTCATCCATCATCCATCATCCATCATCCATCATCCATCATCCATCATCCATCATCCATCATCCATCATCCATCATTGTTGCTCTTTAGGATCATTCACATTTGTTATCATCCACCGGATTCCAATCCTCAACCGCCAAGGAGTATCAATTCGATGGCTTCCGATTCGATGGCATCACCTCCATGCTCTACCACTCCCATGGTGGCCCGGCGGAGCAATGCCACGTTTGTGGCGGCCAGTGGTGTCTTCTGACCAGTGGTTGACATGGTTTACGCATGTGAGGTTTCTCAAACCATAGGGAATCCTCAGAAAATGGGTTGGTGTATTACCACATATGGTTGATATGAAGGATGATTTGAGGCTACCCTCCATTTTCAGAAACCAACGTGTTAATAATCCTAGATAACGGTGGATTATGGTTGATGAATATCCATTAACTATGATTTATCACTATTTGGACCATCAAATGGGTCATCAGTTCAACAATTTTTTCACGATTGTTTTTTGAGATGATTGATCATTGCTAGTAGTTTTCTTGACCATTACGCAACTGGTAATAAAACATGATGAACCGGCAATTAAGGAAACATTTCTACACCGACAGTCCCAGGAATCCCCAAGTCTAAGACATAGCCAGCTTATTGACGAGCTTGTAATCGCTTTCAACCATAGACATAATCAACTGCTATAAACCAGCATTACTAACCATCGCCAACCAGCCGTCATTAGTCATTCGTGTCATTGATATTAGCACCATCTTCAGTTCAAGCACAAGGGACACCAGCCATGGTGCCGTGCTGAGGAATTGGAAAGGGCTACACGGGCGGCTACCACGAGTACTTTGGGCCGGATGCTGACATCGACAGCCACATCTATCTCATGTTGTCCAACGACCTGATCCACTCGGAGGTGAGGAGATGTTTACTGCTTGCCCCATATCCCATGATGCTGTGTTTGAGGCACCACCTGGGCGTTTTATATGGTTTTACAGGGATTATTGTGGTTAATAGTAAGGCATAATAACCGATAATTAGACTGATATAGCGGGGGTTCACAAGCCAGTTTGGGGTACCCCCAGGCCAATCGTCCTTTTCTTTTGTATTAATTAATCATTGATCATAACTTTGGGGTTTCCAATTTGAAGAAGCCACCGTTTCTTGATGCCATGTGATTTGAATGCCACAAGGTTGCCCACAGGCACAAAAAACGGTGAGTACTTCAATTGCACTCTGATCTCTACTGTTCATAACCACCATCAACAATATAAATGGGATAGTTGTTGGCTGTTGCTGGCTATGTTTATCTCTATCCTCATTTAACCATCAAGCACCAACATCGATCAGCTCTTGCCATCACTCATGATTTCGCCATTCCGTATCCACAATCTACCCATCATTAGCCCATCGTTCACTTAAATTGCCATCATTAATCCACCATGAACCCATCATCATTTACCACCATTAATCTATGATTGACCCATCACTAGTTGGTGGTTCCAAACATTTTTCATTTTCACTAAAAATCATTAACAATTGGTTGGTTGACTAATATTATTAATAGCGATTGAAGCCACCAAGCAGATGAGTATTCAGCATGACCAACCGATCGTTCATTTGCCAGCAATCCAATCCGTCGAGTTGTCTCAGGTGCCAAGCGCAGTCACAGTGGCTGAGGACTGAACGATGCAGCTGGGGGGTATTGGTGGGGAGGGAGCGATGATGATGATGATGATGATGATGATGATGATGATGATGATGATGATGATGATGATGATGATGTTGGTCGATGGTGCATGGTGAGAGTGATGAGAGTGAATGGCCAGTGATCAAAGATTAACGAGTCGTTATTGAGAAGGAGTAGTGATCAATCCAGCCATTTTCAGGGGATGACGATGATCAATGGCGTCGCATGATGAGCCACAGGGCTTCCATGCGGGCTTCATTACAGCTCTTGAAATGCTTCAGCAGAATCTTGTGATTAGCCAAGGACTACTCAAGAAGCAATGTAAAGGTCAACTCTACAACAAGTTTACTCTTGATTGTAAAGGTCAACCCTACAAGAAGTAACTCGTTCAACAGGGCGATAGCTCTTGACTATGGGTCACGAGAGTTGCTGATAGATGGTAAAGGCTAGGGGTTTTGGCAACACCAACGACATGATGGGTCATGGATGGATCAACCTGTAATCACTGGAATGGGTTCCCTGGGCTTTTGATGCTACCCAGTTGAGTTGTGCACTTCAGTGCAGCAAGTGGCTGCTGGCTGATCTTTCGACAATCCAGCTACTGTGTATACCGAATGGTGTAGCCATTCGCAAGAGGCCGCTGCTTAGCTGCTTAGGATCTGTGCCGCACCTTTTACATATACATATGTTCTACTATGATCTCATGTATTAACAATCTTATGTATTTACACCTTTCCGTTGCTTGGTGTGTGGGATGTATTGGGGGAATTCGCCCAGTCATATGGGTTTGCCAATCAACATATGTTGCTTGATGTTATTTATCATTTGGTGAGTTGCCCGCAGTTCATTCAGTCTCGATGAACCAAGAGGTAAGGGACACCGCAGCCTACCAGCATTTGGTTGACGATTGGTTGCTTATATAGAAGTGCTGGGGCTATACATCCATGTTGCAGTTTAACCAACCAGGTTTGTTGATGAAGTATTTGTTGATATGGGGTCAGAAGCTCAGCCAAGCTGTTTTTTTTTGTGTTTAGTAATCATATGAGCCCAAGAAACAACTACAGCACCTTGGGAGCGGGTGCACAGCACCTCATGTTGCATGGGTGACACGTGGCGAAAACGTGTGACGTGGCGGGGAGGATGTGAGTGGCATGCCCACCATTGGTCTGCCCGTGGAGTATGGCGGCTTCGGTTTCGACTACCGTTCCTTGGAGTCACCGTTGTGACAGCTACAACGGCAGCCTTTGCGCTGTCCTGTGCTAAAGGGAGAGTGTTGCCGCCACAAGCGGTGGTGTCACATGGCAAAGCATCGTAACTATTGCATAAGTAATCATGAATAATCATGACCAAAGATTCACCGGTATACATTAGCTTTTATTATTTGCCATTATGATGTTGTACACGATCGTTGAATACTGATGCGGGCAGATCAGTAAGATTAGCTAAGGGTATGTACTCGTTTGCACGGAACGAACCATTAGTACGTTCGAAGTAGTAAACCTTTAGCCAATCATTGCTATACCATTGAGCATTAGTCACCAACATTACTATCCACCCTTGTGAACTCCGATTAGCCACCGTTATGAAACATGATGACCTAACACTATGAACCAATGTCGGTTGCCTTTTCAAGCATCATACATCACTATGCATCATTCTATAGCATATGCAATGTTACTATACCATAAACTTATTATTAGAAACATATTATCCACTCTTAAAACCGTAATAGCGGCCTAATCATTCTTAACCACTATTAACCACTATTAAACATATTATATAACCACCATTGTTTCCCGGCCCCAATCAACCATTCGTCGCACCAGTGGTCATTGTTGTTGCTACACACTGAGGCCTGGCCATGGCGATTCCGGATATGTTCATCAAGTTGCTGAAGGCAGCGGTACTGGGCCAAGGGTCACTAGGCGACCAGTTACCTTATGTGGGGAGCTGGGTCAAAATTAACCGACCAACAACGGGGGATGATAAGCAACAATACTGGTAGGAAACCAACGGTTAATGATAGGGGAACCAGAGGTACAGGGTTTTGACCCACTGCCATAGAGCAAGGATATGGTGGTTTCTCAAAATCGAGAACCCCCAAAATCATCTATGTTCGATCATTTAGAGCACTTAACCAGCCATTTCGGGGGTCCGCTATTCTGAGAAATCACCATATGGTGGTGTCTCAAGTCACAGGGAACCCCCAAAGCTATGGATGGTTTATGACTGTAAATGGTGAATGTTGGATGATAACTGGGGGTAACCACATTTTAAGAAACACCCATATGGCAAGCTGGGTCAATATTGACCATCCAAAAGAGATGGGCAAACATCCCAACAGTTGGACCAGTGACTGGTCATGGATGTGAACAGCCAGGAGTACAGGGTTTTGACTCGTAGCTGCCCGATAAATTGACCATCAGTTGTGGTTACTTGACTCGGTATGGCCAACAAGATGCAATAAGTCAATTATTGGCCATAGTATTGCCATATAAGATCAATATTTGAAAACCATAGTTGGATCCAATAAGTCAATTATTTGTATTGGGTCATCTGGGAGCTCCTTCCCAGGGGATCAGTGGCACCAGCTTGCCAGGAAGTGGGCGATGAAGGTTGGGACATGGGCCACATTTGCCACACGCAACTTGGATTGACCGTTTCGATTTCTCGGGTGGTGGTTGAGAATGGTTGGTTGGTGCTGGTTAATAAGCGACAACAGACTGGATTGGTTATCCTGAACGATTACCAATGATGATCAATGTTGCTTAATGGTGATGGTTAGTCATTATTGGCAATGGTTTGCTGATAATAACGGATCGATTTCTATAATGGGGTCTTTGTTGATAGTGGGTTCATGATGGGAAGTTCTGGCTAATGGGTCATTTGTCAGTATCTGTCAGTCAAAGCAATATTGTGATATAGTCTGTATATATTCATGTATGTGTTCTTTGTCAACCATTTTTGGATCGCGGCTTGAGGTCATTGCTCCTTGGAGATCAAACCACCAGCGCGGCACGGTGGGAACAAGGGGTTTGATCAGAAGATGTAAGTACGTCTGTAACTGGAAGGAATTCTCCAAATCAGCGGCTGGCCTACTACCCAGAAACAATTGGCCTTTGTGTGTGTATACGTTCTGTTAGCACTCCAAATTTACGGAAAAAAATGTACGAGCATGAATCGCAACCAGCGAACGGCAAACATGGTCGCTGGAACATGCATATCGTAGCTTGCCCACTACGTTCATTCTGTATTGAGGCAAGGCGAGGTAGGTCAACCAACCATCCCAAGAATGGATATCCCATTCGCGGTTTAATCCTGGTTTCGTCGCGCAATGAAGTCGCACGAGTCAACAGGAACAACTAATTGGGTATCACATGACCAAGTATAGCATCCGGTTGTTCAATTACCGACAGTCACAACCAATTGGTCATGTTGAACTATTCAGTACACATTCAATACCGTGATTCATGTATACAAGCTGGGCCGCCAGCAGTTATAAGTTGGTTAAGAATCCCTTGTACCTGCTATGATTGGTAGTGTCAAACCAATTTAGTTGGTAAAGATTCGCCATTTGACTATAGTTGTACCTGCTATGGTAGTTACCCTAGGTTCCAAAGCAACTTCCAGGGCGCTGGCAGCGCTCCCAGGCTTACCAATCGACGCTACAGGGAGAAGGTGGGATGGCTGACCTCTGCAGCTGGTTGCTCATTAGATCAGCTGGAGATGTTTGACAGCAGGGTATGGGTCGACCTACCCATGAACGGTTCTCCGGGAGTTCATCGTTGTTGATCTTTCCCCAATGAAGTTTGCGGTGCACCCGCCTAAATCTCAGACAGTTCCGGACGGCAGAATTCCAACTAGTCAGCAGTGGATTTGTGAGCACCAAATGGCGAAGTGAGCAACTGAAGAGTCAAAGAAACGACCATGGAACCGTTTGAGATCCTGAATCCAAACACTTTCTTTGCCAGGCGAACCACCAAAAAACAATTTCATATACATCTATGCACTGCTGCATGCTCAAGCCGCAAAACCTGATATTTGGGGTATCGGTCCGCGCGATGGCGGCGTTGCCCCGGGTGGATTGGTTGGATCCCGATCACTTGCAGACCCTGGCCAGGGCCATTTCTCCCGAGGGCCCAGGACCATGGCGCTGCCAGAGCTTGGGCCCTGCACCACATTTACAACAAGTCCATCATATAGGGGAGTTCACAGCGGATTATACTGTAGTGGTTCATAGGGATAATAACCAACAATACCCTACTGGATGTTTCTCAAATTGGGAGACCCCCAAAAGTCAGCCGTTGATCATCCAAAACAGACAAAGCCAGGGATTATTTGGGGGTACCCTATTTTGAGAAACACCCATATAATCAGCCGTAGAGCTTGTAATCTCAGGCTGCCGCTAGATTTCATGTAGCTCGGCAATGCCATTTTTGGATGAAGCCAAGGGAAGATTTGTCCAGAAACTTGCGTGACCCAAACAAATAAGGCCTGATCCAAGTCATACGATGATGGCAGTGGAGGGTGGAGCATTCATGACGCCTCTGCGCTACTTGCAGAGCCAGGATTCTTCTACTTGAAGTTTCCAGATCCTCAGGTGGAACGGCTAGCAGAAGAGACCCTGCAGATGTCACGCGAGTTCTTTGCTTTGCCATTGGCGGAAAAGGAACTTTTGAAGATGCTGAGCTGTGAACCTTTCTAGTACTTCATTGCTGGCTAGGATTTTTTCCTGGTATTGTATGTAATTGTACATAGAGCTGGTTGCTTTTTTTTGATAGTCTTTCCCAAGTATTGTGGGGCTATTGCTAAGAATCGTCATTGCTGGTATTGAATTATTTCGATTCATCATTGTGTCACTGGATATCAGGAAGTATTGCTAACAATCACCGTGGGCCAAGTTGCAAGAGCCAACTCCCAGGGATGCGAAGATCAATTCCTTCAATCCATTGCGGTGTCAGCCCCCAGCCATCTCCTTCCAAAACCGTTCCCAGGAACGACCTGGATGCCTGCTATTGGGTCCAGACGCCTCAAGGAGTGACCCAGATTCCCTCCACTGGTGCTGGCTACAGAGCCGTGAGTGAGGACACGAATTTCGCAGGCGACATGCGCGAGTCTTTCAACCTCCGAGAAACTACTTCCAGCACTGGAACTTCCACGGAATGCGGCTTGGGCGACAACAAATGGCCCCAAGCTGGTACAGCATCAGAGCTGTGGTGCCAAGAGTTTCGGGCCAAGAGCAACGAATATTTCGAGGTTTGCTTCCGAGCATGTACCCAGTTGCGAAAGCTGCTGGCGCACGTCGATTGCTTGGGGCAGTTCCTGGGGACTGACTCTGCTTCCGATGAAGCCTTCACCAGGTCCACGAGTCTGCTGGGCTTCACGCATTATAACTATGACTTCAAGCCAGGCGGGGGATGCTGGTGAACCTAATGCGGTGGTTTCTTTTAAAATAGGGGGCCCAAAAAAAGGTTGGTTGATGATAGTTTATTATTATAGATGACTAAAATTGGATAATTTGGGGGTACCCCTATTTTGGGAAACACCCATGTGGTTGTTTGATGCTGAAAGAAATGGTTGGTGCTGATGCTAAATGATGGTGGATGAATGTAAAATGATGGTTGGCAATGAGGCATGCTTCAGAAGCGCTTTGTCAAGTTTCAACCAGGTGTCCAGAAATCATCAATTTGACACGTGGTTGTTCACGTCAAAGCCCACCCAGAAGCTTTCCGCTCACATCCCAGGACAGGACGGTCCTATGTTGGGATATTCACCTACCCGTTTGTGGGATGCCCGTGTCCCAAGTCATCCCAACATGTGTTACGATTTCCGAGAAAAAAAATCTACTAGTCAAATGCAGTCCAGTAGCGGTCAAACCCGGTTTTCTTTTTGTTCTAGTTGAGTACATTGGCTCAATGATGTCAAATGACTATTTGTCCACGTAAGATTGTATGGTGATGGGTCATAATTGCTCAAACAGGGGCATAGGTGAATACCTTCCCAAACACTACTTTGGACATGTATGCTTATCATATCCAATAGTACGCGTGCGTTTTAAAAATGACTATTACAGGCCTACTGTAATTATGGTATGCCTATATTGTAGACATACGTATAAGAATACAAGATGAACATGATCTTGTCATTATCAACACTATGTTGTTAGCCCGGGATATCACGCATGGCCCATGGCTACAGAACATTGCCTTGAACCCCTAGAGCATAATCATGGTCATCCACCTCCGTTGGATCCTACGGGCCAGTTGCTGCGATAAAAAAACATAAAAATCAATCAGGAAGCAGCTCAGTAAACCCAAACTTAGCAAATCCAAGCTGAGCTGGATGATAGTCAACCCTTGAAAACACCTTCAGTGTGCAGACATCAGCCGTTCGGATTTGTTACCAACCAGGTGAGAGCTACTGCAGCCAGCAAGTCTTTGGCATCCGGCCGCATCAAGACGACGGCATGTGCACCTTGCTGTACACCGACGGCAGCCCAGGGCTGGAATACGCCAAGGGCAGATCTGACCTGGAAACTGACCTGGGTCTCTTCTCAGGGAAGCATTGTACCTTGCTTGCACACCTTCTCGAGCACTGCAACCCGAACTGGTTGTGAGTTGCCCGAGGCAAGTCTTGTACAGTTCGAGGTTGTGAATAAACGATGAATCATTGGGACTGGGTGTTTCCCAAAGCACGGGTCCCCAGCGTAATCCAGTAACCCCCCTTCTTTGTATACCTCAAAGCCTGATAACTTTTGGAGTTGCAGGACCCATCAATGCGGAAGGAGCATATCCAATGACCCAGGCAGAGATGATGCGCAGTTTTCCTCTGACATTCTCTGGGAAGCGGTTCCATTCCTTCCTGGCCACTGGATCGTCAACCTGGGTACAGACCTCTTCCGCTGGACCCAGCAGAGATCTGCTGTGGATGGAGCTGGCTGCAGGCCATGCAAAGCTACGTTGCATCGGGTCGTTCCGGCACCCGGAGCCACTGAGAGATATTCCATGCCCTTCTTTTATGAGGCCAACTTGGACACTCCGGATCCATGCTTTCCTTACAAGAAGAGGTGCCTCCCGTCCGGTGATATATTTCAATATGAGGATGTTGTTGGCGATGGGAGTTGTTAAAAACATTCCAGAGATGTTTGGATTCTCCCAGTTGATAGTGCTTGGTAACGCAATGATCAACGCCATGGCTCATGTTAATGCCAGGTGTTGTACTCGATTGAAAGTCCACTGTTAAAGGCTCCATGTACCATGAGCACCGAACGAAACAGGTGAGGTGTATGTTCTTTTTCCATCCATGCTGCTGAACGGAGAGTGGTACACAATGGCTACTGCTGATCATAAATCAGGTCAGTTTGGGATTTGCAGAGGGGTCTCCATATCTACAGATATGCCCACATCAAATACGGGTATGTCCCAAAATTGCGCCAAAGCATGCGTGAGGTATGAGTATTTGATTGAAGAAGCCGGTGACAAGATCACGACCAGACAGCACATCAATAAGAGCTGAAGTTGCCAACGTGCTGACGAAGAGGTGAAGGAATGGCGTTTGGGAACTGGACCCGGCACATCGTGAAGTGAACTCTCCGCCGGCGAAGCTTTGTTGCAGGAATGCTGTCTCAAGTCGCAGGTCGCCTTGATGCATCGTGAATTTGCAGCTGTCGGTCGCGGAGAAAAAAATGGCGTCTACCTGGCAGGGACCATTTTGTCGGGTCATCTCACAAGTCGCTACTCAGGCTTTTGATGGCGTGATGTTAGCGTGACATTTTCTGACGTGGAAATTGCACCTAGCTCAACTTATGCATGAATATGTGCAGATGAGTTCATGTACATCATATATTCACATATTTGTTTGCGTTATCATGTCTATCTGGATGTCACTTGCACGTTACATACACACGTGTGCATGTAATTTCACGGAGATTGTTCTCATGTGCATGAAGCTTTAGCTTGAAAGAATGTGTTGTAACGAACCAAACCAGTGGGAGGAAAGAGCTGTATCTGAATACCTTGATTTCTATGTCTTCCACATAAAAGGATACAGATCACGTCAACATGTCCGTAGCTACATTCTGGTTTGGTCCCCCTTGTTTGATTTAAGAAACAGGGGTTGGCCAAAATGGTTGGCCACCCAAACGACCGAAGCTGAATGCCCGACATGTGAGCTTTCCGATGAGTGTCAATTTGTTTTGTTAAAGGGGTGAGTCAAGAAACCACCATCAATCAACTAAAACCAACCAACAGCCAACCATCCTATTATAATAGAACTCACTAAAATAATGACTTCAAACAACGTAGAATGTCTAGCCAAGATTCGTCCGATTCGCCATGATTTCATTATTGAAAATAATAGATGAATGTACCATCAATACATAGATGAAATATGATGAATTCATAGATCACTGGGAATGAAAATAATGACTTCAAACAACATAGCTGGTATAGTAATGGAACTCACTGAACATAATGACTTCAAACAGCATAGCTGGTATAGTATGGGAACTCACTGAACATAATGACTTCAAACAGCATAGAATGTATAGCCAAAGTCACATTTTGATCGTCATAATTTCCATTCCCAGCGAAGATTCGTGCCAACTCCAGAGCTCACCAGGTGGTGGCCTATGCCGAGTCCCACGATCAAGCGATCGAGCTTTGGCGACACGCTGCTGGATGGTTCAGATATAAGCAACGGAGTCGGGGTTCTGTGGATGTTGTGGTCAGTACATGGCAATGCTATGCTGGCTGGTGGTTTTAAACATTTTTCATTTTCCCCATTATTCACAACTGATTGGTTGACGAATATTTTCCATGTTGGTTGAAACCACCAACCGGTATGAATATAGACGGATGATCATCCACTTGCTCAATAACTGGGGTCTTGGATTAAGCCTATTGATCAAAGACCCCAAAAGCAGCGCCAGTATTCAGCAAATATTGACCACAGCTATCCCTGACTGGCAGAACGATGGGAAACCCAGATGAAGAACGTTCACATCATGGGCCTTGATGGTTCAGCATTCCCGGTATATTTACGTGCTTTTGGGTCATTTTGATCTATTTTATAGGTAAGCCGGTAAACCCAGGTAAATATACCGTACATTGAGCATTTGGGATTTGTAATTGTGCTGACAACTTCTGGAGGGTGACTGTGAAGCTGGAACACCCAACCACAATGTTTTTCGGGACGGCACTTCTGTGGGCCACATAGGTCAGAGATTGGTTTCTGCTTTCTGGCCTTGGCAACATCCGGTGTCCATCAAAGAGTAGCCAGTGGTTGAAGCCTCAACATGTTGGAAGGAGGGTTGCCGCATTGCAAGGTGTCAGCCTCACCCAACTTTGACTGTCGGGAAAATTCCATGGCCCCCCGCCCCGCCAATGGATGCTCTCACAAGTCGCTTGGTAGATGGCATCGATGGTACACACCTGGCATGGCTAAAGTGCTCACCGAGGGGATCACCCATTTCCCAGCGCGAAATGGGTAGCTGCATCCAGGTTGGAGACAAGACCCTGGCCTTTTGGCTCATGGATTCGGCCATGTACACAGACATGAGCTGCTTGGTGGAGTGGCTGGCTTTTGCCGCCATAAAACGGTGGATCTGTTTGGGTACATTGGAATCCTTGGTGTCCCCGGATGTGGTGAAAAACCATTGAAACCATGGTTGTTGGAAGGATGCGGTAAAACATGCGCACAGATATCTAATGACATACACATGCATTAAGAAATAGATACATATGATTGTTGGATATTTGTTTACTCATCAAAAAGCAACGGGTAGTATTTGAGATTGACTTGGTGGTCACTCCCCCGCAATGGTTGGGGAGATGGCCACAGCCGCGTTCAGGTTGGGGTTTAAGGCCTAGAAATCAGGCCGAAGGCACAGATGTCGATGCTGAGTGTGAGCTTGTCCGTTGGCACCGTCGGAAATGCATTATTGGAGGGTTTGCTAGCTGGTAAAGGCACAGTTGGATTCATTTTTTTGGGGATTTTGTGACTGTAACCCATGATCGGGCTTGCTGTAAGACAATGTTTGGTTTACGTACTGGCAATGTAAACAGGTTGCCCCGAGCGTTTCAAAAACAATCAGCAGCGCCGCCACCGACAACGGCATCACAAAATCCCTAGTGACAATAAACCTAGGCGATAGACCCCACCCTGGTTCAGTAAATCCCACCCTGGAGTGGATTTTGTTGAAGGGATTAGGTTTTCTTACAGGGGACATCAACCAAGTGTGACAGGCAAGTCACGATTTCGGAGTCATGTTCCCTTACATAGGGAAGGGATGAAATTAGGGATGGAATTACATTTATTGCAAGAAATTCTAACCTAAAATCCAGTGTGCCATAGTGGACCAACACCCCTGTAGCTTGGCAGAACATAGCCAATCATTTGGTACTCCAAAGTGTGTTGACATATCGCTGACACCTACAGCTTCGCGAGCTTCATGAAGTCTTAATAAGGTATTGAACACATTCACGTAGATAAAGACAGAATATTAGTGACATTTAGTGACTATCTTCCATTGTATCGTATTAAATCCAGTGATTCCCATTCTTGTTCACGAGCAGTACATAGCACCATGATCTTGTTGACGGTGCAGGGTCTCAGATATGGTATATCACATGGACATCCCGGTATTCCGTGATGAGATACGTGCGGAACACATCCAAACGTGGTAGGATTTCGCGGGGAGTGAATTGCTGCTGTTGAGCATTGCTTGTTTGGACTGGAAATAATTCTTGATTGGCTAACACTGGCCCAAGTGATTGCTATTGATGGCTAGTGTAACGTGGTTGATGACTGATAGGGTCCAACGACTTGTTAAAAAGCTGGTCGAGTATGGTGAAGCAAAATCATATCTACTTGAATGTGCATCCCCAGGGATTGTGACTGGTAACATCCACCATGGTTAGTTCGGGGTTAGTTCAGCTGCCTTATAGGCTTCATAGCCACGGCTGCCAAGATTCACCTGGTGCATCGCTTGGTCGTATCTCTCAGATCGATGGACTGCCAAGGCATTTTCCAAACGCCCAACCACACCCCTGCCGTGGACCGCGGACTGGCACTGCACAAGATGATTCGTTTGTTGGTCCTGGGATTGGGAGGCGGGGGCCGCCCGTCGCTCAAGTGGTGGTTGTGTCGGTTGTCGTTGGTGGTTCTGGTTGTGATTGTGATCATGGTTGTTGTTTTTTTTGGGAGGTTGCTGTTGTGCTGGCTCTTGATGTTTCTTACTATTGTGACTCTGTTTTTTATTTTGCCGTGGTTCTTTGGTATTGTTGCTGCTGGTGGTTCGTGTGCAGTGTTGGTTGACGGCAACCCTCTTGAAACAGACAGTGGGGCAGGGTGGGGGACGTATGTAATTGCATTCTGATGTTTTTAGCATGTTTCCCATTGCCAGGGGAAGTAATACTTGGATCCATTCTAGGTGGGGGGGTCGATTCAGGTGCTAAAGGTCGAGCATGTCAGATGTATTCCGGGGGCTTGACAAGCTGTGTCCACAAGAACTGCTTACATCACAGCATAGCATCACGGCATAGCTAAGAGAACTGTGTCACAAGCATCACGAAAAAGCCATCACCATGCTTAGCGTCGTTGTTACATCCGCCAAGAACTGTTGAACAAGCACCATCTGCAACGATCACCAACGCCATCATAGCTAAGAGACTTTGTCACACGTGGTCGGTCCAAGGAGGTGAATGCAGCACCAGGTCACCAAGGGAACTGTTTCTCAACTGTTTGGAGCGGTTGAGCAGCTAGGTGATGAGGATTACTTTTGAGGATAAAAAACTGCTTGATCAGTTCATGTTGCTAGTTGAAATGTGGTGGTTCTACCATTGTTTTTTGGGATTACCATTCGTTTATGGCAACAATTTGTAGTCAAGCCACAGACCTGCCGGTTGTTTGGATCCGAGTGAAGTGCGAACGTCTACGATCACCAAATCACCAGTAGAACCAACATCAAGCAAATGACATGTTGGTGTTTCTGTAGGGTGTTTTCCCCCAAATCATCCAATTCAAACAATTTATAGCACTAAACTAAACCATCTTTTTTGGGGGTTCCCAATTCTATAGAACCCCCGCAGTAGAGCCACAATTCATGACCTCTCCAGCTTCAAGCAACATGCACCGCTAGGCGAAGGCTACCTCAATTTCATGGGAAACGAGTTCGGTCATCCGGAGTGGGTGGACTTCCCCCGTCCCGAAAACGGCTGGAGCCATCATCACTGCAGGTCAGCCATGGAAACAGCTGCGTGGGTGAGGTTCCAGAAAAGAAGGAGTGTGATCGGCGATCATCATGGATTTTATTTGCTTGGTTGTTTCAGATATTTACAGCTTCTTTTCAACTATACCATGATTATGTAATTGACTGATTATATCATATTTTTTGGATGGATTACAACCAGTTAAAGAATGTATAAAGGACAAAGGATGGATCATAGCCACCAACCGGTTATTCAACCCTTTTTTACCAAAGGAATCATGCGGCTAAAGATCTTTAGTGGGAAACCAAGCTGCGCAATCGCTTTGATCAGGCATATGGATCAGTTGTAATGGATCATTCACACCTTTACTTGAACCGTGGCATTGCAATCCACCTCCAATGACATCCGCAACCATCGTTGGGGCAAATAACCACTGTGCTGAACATATTCTGGGGTTTACATACAACCAATATCTTCAGAAGGGTTGTGCTGGACAATGTAAATGCGGTAGTTGTTGGCTTTCCTTGGCTATAATTGTCCATTAATTGTCAATCATGATGATGATCATCATCATCATCATCATCATCACTTGTTGCCCCTATAGTCTTTATGTGTGATTTAATATACGTACCCATTAATTATTGTTGGTTCCTATGGCTTATCAACCTTAATCAGCCATTACTTTCATCAATAACCCCCTATTCCTCAGTATTGTTGGTCGTGATCCCCTGAACTGTTAACCATGAACAAACGATTGATTGGTCATCATCCCATCATCAAGCGAGCATCAACCATCGCCAAGAAAAGTGGTTGGACATTGATTGGTTGGTACTGGTAACCATTGTATACTTAACCATATTTGGTTGGTTATTAATTAATCATGATTAACTATTGGTTGGTGACCACCATTGATTAATGAAGCACAATTAACCAACTACTCAACCATTGATTGGTTGGTAACCAGTATTCGCCATTACTATTAATCATTATTAATCATTACTAAACATCATTAATCCACCATTCTGTAACTTTTCACCATTATTGCACACTAACCATTATTGCACACTTAACCAATGGGTTGGTAACCATTATTAACCATTCTACAACCATTATAAGCCATTTCTATTAATGTTGTTTTCTGATTAGTATCTACCTGTTGGTTTCATCTATTTTCATTACTTTAGGGGGGGTTACACTAATCAGAAACCAACATTCGTCAGTATAAGCCATTGATTGGTTGGTTACCCTTCCTACCCGTCCATTGCTTGCTGACCTCGACGACTTGCTCCAGGCGTCGTTTCGATCTGCCCGAGGACGACTTGCTGCGGCCGCTCGGTGGCCGCGCAGGGTGGTCATGGATACTCCAAGGGTTGACCGTTGCCAAACGTTGGAAGCTGGTGAAGAAGCCATGGTTGACTATGGTTAAGGATATGGTTAATCATGATTTACGATGGTTAATAATCGTTAATATTGGTTAAATGGTGATACAATGGTTGATAATCGTTGATATATTGGTTGAATGGTTAACTATGTCGATAATGATAGATAATGATGGTTGATAATGATAGGACTAATGATGACTAATAATGATTGATAACGGTTAAGGAGCCATTGAACTATGGTTAACTATAGCTAGTCGCGGTTGAAACGGTCAGAACATTACAATGTTGAAGACAGACAATTTTGAAGGAAAACCTCGCAATTTTGAGGGTACTTGCATAGAAACCCGCTGCCGTGACAGAACTTGGTTGTCGCCTATATCGCCATGAAGGAGATATGTGTGACACATGTGCTCAGACGAACAAAGGCTACAGCCAATGTCAGCCAATGAACGTACCGACAGGATATATATATATATAAAGGAAAGCATGTGGACATGTTGAATTACTATATGTATGACTATCAACTACTACTAGGTACTTACTGCAAGTCGTCTGGGCTTGACTAAAGTCGGGCGGAAACTTTGTGCCCTATGGGCACAGAATAACTACTTCACAACCTCTTGGGAAAGACAGCCACCAATTTTGGAGGGACACCAATTTTGGGCACAGCCATGCATCAACTATAGGTGTTTAGTTATACGCACAGCCCGTTGTGCTCCTAAGATCTCCCAAAATCACCATCTACTTGACCTTGTTTCATCTCAGCCCATGGCTCACGCAGAGAGATGGAGAGATTCTGCTCGTCATAGCTGGGAGCTGACAGCTGCGTGCTTCCACGTCACTTCGTTGAGGTACAAATTCTTCCAGAACTTTGACGAACTGATGAACGCCTTGGAGAATCGTTTCAGCTGGTTGAACTCTGCGCATCAGCCGCTCGCACGCTCGAACTGTGGGTCGGACATGTTGGGGGTCGCATCCGAGGGAAATCCTCGGAGGCGGTCGCAACATTTGAAGGGTCACGTTTGGGGAGCAGGGGCCTCGCTGGCAAGCTGCAGACGGTGCTGTTTCCCTCCCAAATGCTGGCTATTGTGCCGTTCAGGAACTTTTTTTTGTATCGGCAGTTTAGAAGGACATCCAACGATCCAACGCAATGTCAGGTGGGATGGCTCTTCCACTTCTACTCGTAGGTTTGCCAGATGGCAGTGCCAGTAAGACGGGGTAGCTATGGGTAGCTGCCAAGCGATGATTATACAGTACACAAACCTGTATTCATATATTACATGCATAGATGTGCAATCCTCAATTGTTGATGATTTCAAACATTTTCAATTTTCAGCTGCGGGTGATTATTGGAATGACTACTATTTGTTGACCAATTTCATAGAATGACAACCACTTGCTAGTACTAGCATTCTTGGTGGTTGCATGCTAAAACTCGTTTCTGTTGAACGATTCTATTGCCACAACTGAACAGTGACCAGCACCAAACCTTGGTTGTTTGCTGATCCTGATGGGTTCTTAACCATCCTGGTTAAATGGAGATCACGGCTATCATTTGCAGAGGTCATCGTTTTCCTGAAAAAACAAACTAATTAGGGGTCGAAAAAAGGGGTATAAGATGGTATGGGTCATTAACCACCCATTTAAAATTAAGTAAATGATGACAATTGGGTAATCCCATACCTAAACAAGATGGTTATGACTCGCCCCATGCCAGGAGCTTGCACACTAACCAGCCACTGCTCGAGCAGTTTTCTCATCAGAACCGATGCCCAAGACCCTGCCATGCTGAAGATGCCACCAGCTTTGCATAGTTTTGATGGCCACCATTCTGCCATCATTCCTTATGCCATGTTCCATCTGGGACGAGAAATCATCACTCGATGAGCAATAGTACAGTATGTATAGATGGTTATACATATTAAGTTCAACTGTAATATAGATATGTAAAGATACGAAGCTGTTGTACCACCATTTTTAGATTGTTCTGTTCTCAGGTGCCCCCGCCACAGGTATGTGACCCTGAAGGGCGATGATAAGGCGAACACAAGGGACAGTGGGTGGTGGAGATGGTGTTACCTACTAAGCATAAAAAAGCCTAGCTATGCCTGGCTATGTCTAGCTATGCCTATATAGCTTTGCCTAGCCATCATATAGTAGGGAAACTACATGAAACTCCCATTTCTGGGTGGTGCACCATTTATGGCAAGCCCATATGTTTGTTAAACATGAGTCTCACTGAGTGGCAAGTGTGCCAAAAACTCTTGGTAGTAGGTAAATTGGATGGCAGATGTGAATTTGTACATCTAATACATGCGGGCATACATGATCCGCTTACCGTCGTACACAATATGTATAGCTACAACTTGTAAGCAGCTTGTCCTCGAACTGATCACCGCAACTGGAATAGTCTGCGCCACTGCTGCTCTAACTTGCTGCGCGGACTTAAACCCAGAGTTCTTTGACTGCAAAAACGCTAAGTTTTTGGAGGCTTGAAACCATGTTGCGAAGAGGTTTTCTACAACTCACAGATGCTAAACAAGCACAGATATGAAGCTGGTTTGGATGACGTTTGCCGCTGATTTTGCTGGCAAATCAGCCCTAACTGTTGCTTAACCCCGATCCCCAGAATTTATCATTCCTCACACTCATTAACCACAATCATCTGATGATTAGCCCTTGATTTGCCCGCCCTTGTTGAACCCTCATCATCAACCATAGCTTAAGCTACATTGAACCCTTCTCATGAATCTTATTACCAACCTTAGTAAGCTGCGGTGAACCATTGGTGAACCTTGGGTGAACAGTATTATCCCTTGGTGAAGCCTTACATAACCCCTTGGTGAACCCCTTGGCGACCTCCCTGGTGACCCCCTTGGTGAAGCAATGTCGCCAGGTCATCGTCTTCGAGCGCGGGGACCTGCTCTTCGTCTTCAACTTCCATCCCTGCGCCAGTCACTGGGCGGCTGCGGAGGTGCCGCCACGGGGCCGTGGTGAAACGTGGGGAGTTATGAGTGGTTCTGGTGGTTGTAGTTGGTTATAGTTTAGTTATAGTTATAGTAGTTCTGAAACCGTGGTTATAGTTGGTTGTAGTTGGTTATAGTTGCTTGTAGTTGTTTATAGTCAATTATTAGTCTAATTAGTATTGATGGGTAGGTATTTGCGATCGTTGGTTTAGGAATATTTACTAGCCGTAGTCGCCAGCTATGACAAACTATAGCTGGTTAGTTGCAGTCCCCATGGTTCCGAAAGCTGGTTGTACCAACTAGCCAACTGTAGCTTCTGCTGGTTAAGAGCCACGCTTTTCTATGGTCATCCTTCCTTATACTTGCAGTGGAATGATGGCTGGTTACCAGCCGATACATGGTTGGCAATGGTTAGTGTGGTCATTGGCTTTATGAGTAAGAATCTCCGTGGGGAACAACGATCATTTCGGAATGACATCCGGCAACTGGCTTCGCAGCAACGGCCCTCAGCTGGTTGGGCATTGGGGCATGAGTGGTAGCAGGGATAGATTGATCGGAAAGACTTGGCTAAGACAACCTTCAAGAGCTTGCATTCGTTGTGGCCTTTGGTTTCACGATCCGCCAGTTCTGCGAGTTGTTCATTTGTTGCATTTATGGTACTTCTTGATCAGACCCTTTTTTGAACCGGTACATATAAAACAGGTACTCGGCAACCTGGACGGTGATCTGCACTTGCAACGTTGGTCATGGACTGACGTAAATGTCCGCGCATGCGTGGCCTCATTTTATCATGTGGATGTTGCGCAGAGCAGTGTATCATTGCACCGGAGGCACAGACCCGGATCCCAGCGCTCTTTTCTGGACTTCCTTGTCAATTTAACGTCACTTCGCACCGGCCATCTCTGCTACTTCCCTGATGACCTTCACCATCGAATCAAACATATAGCCTTGTGGGGCTGGGACATTTGATTACCTTGATCATCCAACAGGAGCAGGTATCTTGGCATTTCCTTCATGACCTTCATCATGAAACATATTGGTCTGTGGGGCTGGGAAATTTAACGAACCGGATCATCCAATAGGATCGGGTCTCCTGGCACTTCCCCTATGAGCTTCATTATCAAACATATAGTTTTGTGGGGCTGGGACATTTGATTGCCTTGATCATCCAACAGGAGCGGGTATCCTGATATTTCTTCTATGACCTTCATCATCAGATGGTTAGGGTCTCCACGCTTTGGCTTGGGCCATCGTTGCACTGCCATGTGCAGCATGAGCACACCCCCTTGACTGTCTGTGAGAGCAGGTATCCAATGAGCCCTTTTGAGTGTGGAGCAACGTTGGGGTTGGAGCGAATAGGTATTAGGTATACATAAGAGATACATACACTGTTTAGTTTCTTACATGTGTTGCACATCTTACATGTGGCTTCTTGCGGATCGCATTGCCATGCGATTCAACGATCACTTGTTCTGTTACCCAAGCTAAAGCGAGTCACCCCTGGTGTCCTACCAACACTTCTGGTCAATGATGATAAAGTACTGGCTCAATGCTGGTCAGAAAGTTGGTTATCAAGCTAATTAATGATGGCGAATTGATGGATGGTGAATTGATGGATGAATGCTGGTTGATTAGGGAATGAATATTGGTATATGACAGGTGATCATGGGCAATCTTCGGCCAATGATGGCTAATCACATCCAATCAGTATCCCAGAAATGGTTGATGGTAAGATCTACAGGACCCCCCTAACAGTCATGGGAAAGCCGGGTTTCCCAGGTGGATTTTCTCATCCACCCAGTGCTGCGGTGAAAGCCTGGCTGATGGGCATGGCAGCCGAGGCTATGATGGCTACCAGTTGGGTTCCTGCTGGAACGAGCCCATGCGCACCATCCTGGACACTGACGAGGTGCCGATGGGGAGTGGTTGGTGGTTGGTGGGTCTGCCACAGGGTAGGTATGGTAGGGTCGGGTAGGGTCAGGTAGGTAGGGTCGGGTAGGGCAGGGTAGGGTAGGGGGAGGTAGGATCTAGGTGGGTTATACCCACTGGATGCTTTTACGGTAGGCAATTCCTCTCTGTCAAAATAGGCTGGACACATACTTTGAGGCAATCTATATCTCGTAATGATGTGAAAACTGGAGGGGTCAAAGGAACTGGCCCCGGCACGAACCAGCCACGGCTGGTCACGAACGCCTGAAGTGGGACCTGCTCAAATGACAATGCTGCGCTCGGAGTGCTAGTTGGCAAGTCCAGCTGAACATGCCGTTTTGTTCCGGTAACTATATACTCATATTCGAGCTATCCGTTGGCCAAACAAAGGACAATCACGACCAAACATCATCCAGCATCGTCAAATGAACATCCGATCCATGATACTTTCTCCGCGATCATCGTTTTCGGCTCACAGTCAAGGGAGAATGACCTACAACAAATGCATACAACTATGAATTTTCAATTATTTCAGTATCTATTGTTGGTTGTCCTCCATCTTGAGCCATGACATACCCACTTTAGTTGTTAGATGACCAGCGAGCAGAATTTGTGCTATAGGCAAGTAGCCTCCGGCCTTCGCATGGTTTTCCAGAAGAAATGGACAGAGTTTCGGAAAAAGAAAACACTTGCACCCACCAAACCACTTCGACCTTTAGCCTATTCATAGAAATTGACCATGGCTCATACATAAATTACACTACACTACATGCACACACGCACAATTACACACACAGGTGTGTGTGTTTCTCAAAACAGGGGTACCCCCAAATCATCCTTTATTTGTATTAGTCATTTATAGGGAGAAACCAGCAATAACTGGGGGTACTCGTATTTGAGAAACCCAGAAACCCCCATTTCCGTTGTATTCGAATCCTTCCCCATAGAAACACATAGAACCCCCGCATGGTGACTTCTCAAAATAGGTGACCCCCCAGTTATCATCCTTTACATTATCAATTTATAGTAATAAGCCATAGCTTTGGGGCTTCCTATGGCTTGACAAACTGCCATGTAGTAGTTGTTGAAGCATTATTGTTGGTGATTATCCACCTATATCAACCATTCTGAGTGGTTATAACCCACAAAAGCCCATAAAACCATCGTATAGTTGGTATATTCCCTATTTTTTGTTGCTTATCCCTATGGATTGGGAACCCCCCACATAGACAACGATTCCATGCTGGTTGCTTCAGCCTACATCCTCGTCCTCCATCAGGGCCGTTTCGGAGGGCACTGCCGCCTGGAGTACGGCCATGGCAATCCCTTCCCTCCGCTGCAGCTTGGCGCGACGCTTGGGGAATGCTGCGCCTTGGAGGGACCAAGTTTACCATAAGGATAGGAAAATGCTGGGAAAAGTACCTTCAAAAATGGGACCAAGTGTCCAGAAATCCTTAAAGGTCCCATCTTTGGAGGTCATTTTCCCAGCATTTTCTCATCCTTAAAGGTCATTCACCCAGCATTGTGTCATCATTCACGTTTATTTTCCCAGCATGGTCTCATCATTAACTATCATTGGCCGAAGAATTGATTGGATTGATCCGTAAGCTAATGATTGGAGACATTTACTGAATGGTTGGCTTGTAGGGTTCATTGGCTAGGTTCATGGTTAATTTATGGTTAATTTATGGTTAATGCTGGTGGTTCATGATGGTCAATTGGAACAGCAAACATATGGCAGTTTTGCCAAAGCAACTTGTGGATTTGTAGACCTATCCTTTGTGTCCTGATGTGCAGTACCATGAAGGCTGCAGTCGCATGGCATGCAGTTGCAGGCCAGATTGGTGATTGCCGTCCCAAGCATTTTGGTGATTTCTGCTGCTGTTATATACTTAAATTAAACATAAAAAACCCAGAAACAATATGGGGCCTCTAGTCAAATCTCATTTGTTTGATGAAACACCTATGATAATATTACACATTACTACCATAACAACTTGGTACACCTTACGACAAGATTGTTTCATGAAACTGGATGTACCAAGCACAAATGGTTGTGGATTTCTAGCTTCAGAATTGGAGTGCAAAATCATCCGACTGGGTGATCCACAGTTGGTTGTACCAATGAGGTGGTACCCAAGGTGGTACTTAAGGTGGTCCCTAGGTTAGCTTATTATACAGGGTAGTACCTTGATCTAGGATCTTCAACAAAATGTGTCCAGCAGCATGCAACAGCTACCGCAAAACGGTGCACATGGCATGTGATTCTGGGGGTTCTTGTTGGGATGTGATCAGTCACGCTCAGAACATGGGATGTTTGGCCACACGAACGGCTTGTGAACCTGTTTTGAGCCGTCATCGGCGGCACAGAGTGTGGGTGATTGTTTATGAAGGGATGGTGCAAATGTGTTCAAACACATTACATGTATATGTATCAATATAGATGGATGGAAAATGAGGGGTCCGTGGTTATTCACATCCCAACAAAGACTAGTTTGTTCATTTACCGGATGTTCACAAGGAACACGGGGCGTCGATTTTCAGCTCATGTAGTCTGGGAATCCCAGCAGAACTTGGAGAAGATTTCACCTCTGACCTTGGAAGATGCAGCGAAGGGCTTTGCAGTGCAAGCTCTTCACAGGGGGCAGCAGCGCACCATGTCCCACCTGTGCCTTTAACGCGTTGGTGAAATCACCATGACTTCGCATCTGGTACCCCGCTGACGTGTTGCCCTCCACTCAGGCACGGATGGAACAACCGCAACCACTCGGTGCGCAGGGACGGTCAACGGGATGGTGTGGGTACAGAACGCTAGGACCGGACCTCATTTTTGGTGGAATATCATAGGCAAGTTTTTCGTTAATATCGGCTTATCAAGTACCGGTGGAAAGAAACCCTTGGTGCAACCATGTGCAACCACCCAGGACGGCGCTAAGCACGAGCACCCAGCTTGTGGAATCACGACCACTGGGATTGGGACCCATGGGTTTTGCATTTTTGATCGAGTCTCCATGTGTTTCACCAGAAAGTGGTATGTTAAAGGTGCTTCTGCTCCCAGATCTTCTTGTCAGACAGATAGACAATGATAAACACCCTCAACCATAGTGGTCATAGGAAAAATTCGCTTCGGACATGCCTGGTGACATGCCATTGAAATACTTGAAGGATAGGGTCATGTCTGAAAGGTCATGCATTTTTTAGCCAAATGAGTTGAACGCACACCTAGGCATTTCCTCCAACGGTGCCATCAGATCGGATTCCCCACAGTCATCAGAACTTTGGAGCTGCTTAGGGGCACCATCGTTACCATGGCCACTGCATGCTGAATCGCCGCTCATCCGTCACATCTCCGCAGCATGGCTTATCAAACCCAATCTTTAGAGCCATGGGGTCCAGTCCCGGCTCCCCTCCATGTCGTTCCTTTCTTCGATTGATGCTCCAGCAGTGGCTGGCGACCTGCTTGGTTTCTGCCACTGGATGGGACAACACGAAGACTGCTGCGCCAGGTAGAGGCTTTCTCGAGAAACCTCGGGTCTCGTATGCTGCGCAGCTGCATCAGATGGACCACCAGATCCGCAGTGGGATTGATTGGAAAAGTCAAAATCGGATTCCACCATGGATGTCCAACATCCAACCTGGATCCCCCCAAGGCGTCGCGGTGGTGCTTGGGCAATCTCTGAAACCCGATGGCAATCCACCACAGGTCTTGTTGGATCGTGCCTTGAAGGCCAAAGAGCTGTTGGAGACGGGGAAAGTCTCGAAGATCATTGTCTCGGGTGGAGATCCAGAGGGCGTGGGTCATACCGAAGCCTTTGAAATGGCAACGGTCTTGATGGGTGCGGGCATTCCCAAGGACGCCTGGCAGCACATCAGGGGCCTGGAAATATTCTGATTCAGTGCACGGTACGGTAGATTGTATGTTTGCATGTTCAATTTATATAATTTGTTGTTGGCCATAGCTTTTCGGAATCCCCAGTTGATTGCAGTTTGAAGTGGTTGAGATGTGCACAGTTTAGGGAAAATGTTTTGATTTAGACCAAGACTTGTTGGCAATAAATCGTTCCAAAGACTTGTCATTATGCCATGCTTGTGATATTTGAGGGCACAACTAGTTGGCAGCTGTGGAACTAACATGACTCTTTTGGTAGTTCAACCTGGGCGATTTTCCAGGTCTACCAGAGGCAAAGATTGTTGACCATCGTGCACCATCATTCACCATCTATCATCTATCATCTATCATCTATCATCTATCATCTATCATCTACCATCTATCATCTATCAGCTATCAGCTATCATCTATCATCTATCATCTATCATCTATCATCATCACCATCATCATCACCATCATCATCACCGTCATCATCACCGTCATCACCACCGTCATCACTGTTATCATCATCATCATCATCATCATCATCATCATCATCATCGTCATCACCACCGTCATCATCACCGTCATCATCATCATCATCATCATCATCATCAAGATCATCATCAAGATCATCATCAAGATCATCATCAAGATCATCATCAAGATCATCATCAAGATCATCATCAAGATCATCATCAAGATCATCATCAAGATCATCATCAAGATCATCATCAAGATCATCATCAAGATCATCATCAAGATCATCATCAAGATCAGCATCAAGATCATCATCAAGATCATCATCAAGATCAGCATCAAGATCATCATCAAGATCATCATCAAGATCATCATCAAGATCATCATCAAGATCATCATCAAGATCATCATCAAGATCATCATCAAGATCATCATCAAGATCATCATCAAGATCAGCATCAAGATCATCATCAAGATCATCATCAAGATCAGCATCAAGATCATCATCAAGATCATCATCAAGATCAGCATCAAGATCATCATCAAGATCATCATCAAGATCATCATCAAGATCAGCATCAAGATCATCATCAAGATCATCATCAAGATCATCATCAAGATCATCATCAAGATCAGCATCAAGATCATCATCAAGATCATCATCAAGATCATCATCAAGATCAGCATCAAGATCATCATCAAGATCAACCGCTCTTGAACGCAAGAAATCCATCATCAAGCCTTCACCAACATTAGCCACAGCAGGTCACCAATCTGCCAGCAATTTCTTCACAGCCAAGTGATGCCATGGCCCGAGGAAGCGATCATCCAGGAATCACAGGCCACGACCACTGCAGAGAACGCGTGGTTCTCCTTGCGATGGATTCCCAGGGGCACTGGCCATTTTTACCTCGTGCCTTGGTCTCTTTGTAAAGATGTTGGAAAGGTTACCTGAGTTGGGCGTGGACGGCTTCCAGCAACCACTGCACCACTAGGATTGATGCCGCTGCCGTGCACCGCAAAGTCACGCTGGGCTGGTAATGATAGCAGTAACAACTGATATTGAGCAACAATGATGAATACAAAGGTTCCAAGCGAGGAAAATTAAGTTTCAACAATGGTACAAGTCAAGTGTGCAGTGAGTAATGACAACAATAGGTGTGCAAGATTGAAAAGTAAGATCAACCAACGGTATGGGTGTATATATATGATCAACTTTCCCGTTCACCTCTGGCCAGTAGACACGCTCCTTTTTGCAAAAGACACTAGGTCATGACGAGATGGTCCACTGAGGACATGGGTTGGAGGTTCCAACCAAACATAGTGCAAGCTTCACAGCCTTGACCAGAGCATTAACTAACGCAAAAGGATAAGGTTCTGCCAGTTTAGTGAGGAATTGTCCATTAACAGATCCCTGCAAAACGACATGCGGCTTTAAACTTTTGGAGCAAATTCCTTTTGTAGAGGAGCATGTCAAAAAGGTAGGCTGGAGAGAGCTGCAAAGGAGAAAATATGTAGCTTTTCGCCATGGTAATCCATACTGACAAAAGTCGGCACGTTGAAAATGACAGTCTTTCAATTGCTTCACACTTCGCACTTTCCAGACACGGCTAGTCATGGGGTTTTCCAGTGACCAAGGAATGTCTGCTGCCTGACATGCTTTGATGATGCGAATTGAATGACGTAACAGCAAATTGCGTTGCAAGACCTTCTGCCTGTCTTTGTTTGACAAATCAGGCAGTCCTATCAGATACTGCGCATCATCTCTTAAAGGTCCTGGACCGCGACCATCATTTCGTCGGGCCCTGCTCCACGATTGGCAAGGCAAGCCAATGTGGACAAACAGTATCTGCTTTTTGGAAATGCGTTCAAGGATTGAATTCAAAGTTGCAACATTGGTGAGATCACACTGTGAGCCAAACAAAATGTCCCAGGCTTCTACCAAAAACCCTTGTGCAGCTAAACGTGTTGCTACTCGCGAGGTTCCAGAAAAAAGCTCCAGACATCGTTTTTGCTTGGCTTGAGTCACTTTGCCAAACAGCTTTGGACCGTCTTGTGAAGGTTCTTGACGGCCCAGAGACTTCTGTCTTTCACTTCCTTTGGCAGGTTGTCGAATCTTTGGCTTAGCAGCGCATGTTTCTCGTACCGGGCCATGGATGAGTCGGCCTGCCATCGTCCTCTCATCTTGACTTCCAGCTGGCTTCTCATCTTCTTGTACCTGTCCCACGAAGCTCCTGAGTGCCGAAGCTGATACGGAACGGCCCAGTTTTCTGGAAGGCCAATGCGCTTCAGTGATTGCTTCCACAGCCTGATCAAGAGGAAGTAGTCGACCTGAAACAACCTTTTGCCTTGACTGCGCTTGGCTCCCAGCTGCATTCTTTGCAGACAAGGACCAAGCCATGGTAACTCCTGGATGTCGAGGAGGATTGTTTCGTCTTGCATGCCCATCTTGGATGTTTCCATATCCTCTGAGGTGTTCAAGTTGATGGCCCATGTCCTGCTCATTCGAGAAGAGGCCACGAAGTCCGATTGAGCCAATCTCAGAAGTTCGATGGGTCTGCAGTAGGTCACAAACATTGTGAGTACCAACATTGCACACTGTAGCTGATGATTCTGCAACATGTCCATGGCGATCAACGCCACTACTGGAAACGGAATGGGAGGACGGCTTCGCCCTGGATCCAAGTTCTTCCATCCCTTCAGCGATCTCCGGCTTCTGGGGAGCATGTGTTTGGCAGCAGCATCTGGACGGGAGTCCATAACTGCGGCCAAGAACTTGGTTGCCTCTGCCAGCTCCATTCCCTCGCTGAAACACTGCTGCAGGAACACCGTGAGGGCGGCATCTAGACGTTGGACGTTCTGAATGGTGAGCTTGCTCAGGCGGCAGAAAGTCATGAACACCTCCATTCTGAAAAGGTAGTCTGCTGCCGTCTGGCAAGACACTGCTGACTGCTCTAGGAAAGTCTGCGTGTGTGCCCTTGGTCTGGCATCGTGTTCTTCCATCAGCTTCCTGCGTTTCTTCTGTCTCCCTGTCTCGGTTGGGTCTGCAATCCTTTTTCGGATCTCGGAGGGGCGAGGTGCCCGTCCCAACCCGGCATATGGCTTCACAGTCTGCTTTAGCAAGTTGGTGACTGAGGCGATGCTTTTCTTTCTCTTCGGATTCCCGCCCCGGATAGATGAGCTTTTGGAACACTTGTTGCTTTTCCCTTTTGCTGGCATGGCTTCGAGGCTCGAACACTCGTGAAGGCTTGTCTGCGATGTTGTATTCAGAAGGAATCCATCGAAAATGGTATTCTGAATCAGTTGCAATGGCCAAAGCAGCACTCCTACGACATTGAAAAAGTAAGGCTTTGTTCTTTGCTCGACCACGATCAAATGCCAAAACCGAACACAGGTTGTCGTTGAGATGTACATGTCTTTTGTGAAAATGTTCATGTCCTCTAGCTCTGTGCCGAAGTGCTTGCACGATGCCCCTGCCCTCCAACAGAGTTATGTGCTCGGGCATCTTCATGCGAGTGCTAAACAAGGTTTTCCAATCTTCTTCCTTTAGAAGTTTAAGAGGTATTTCTTCAAATCTAAGATTAAGTTGAAAATCATCTAGATGATCATCACCAAAACCTTTATCAACCACAGATTGGGGGTCCAAAAAAGGATCAACTTTTTGCACGTGGTCACGTGCCTTGGCAGCCGAATCCACAGCTCTGAACCGCCACATCTCCCTCTGACGCCCGACCTGCTCGACATCGTGAGCAGCCCATTGTGTGGAGCACACTGCTGTGCCAGTGAGACTGGCATCCGAGGCAGTAATCTCCTGGGACCAAGGGCGACGAAGGTCAGCAAAGCACACATCCAGCAGTGCAGACATACATCTAAATTCAAAAGCCGCAGATTTCCAAAGACGAACTCTTTGATCATAGTGTACCATCTTGAAATCATAAACAGCCCTGAAGACACTGAGAAGTTCACGCCGCAACATACTGAAATGAATGCAATGCCCTATAGCTCGCTCTATCATCTTTCCAGATACACGAGGTCTAGTAGACAGCCATTCCAAAACAAGTTGAACTCGCTGAAGTTTGTCCGGTTTCGGAAAAATTCTACCGATCTTCCCATCCAATAAAAAACCCAGAGATTCTGCTTGGTTGAGTGCTTCTTGCTCCTCATGTATGCGAAAATTGAGTGTTTGTAAGTGAGAAACGATCGAGTTCTTCATGTCCTGCACCTCTTCAGCATTAATTCCTATTATGTTCAAGTTGTCTGCATAAGGGACCAAAACCGGCCCCTGGTCCAGCGCCGGCGAAGGTCGGCCGTCGACCAAAGCACGTTCGATTGGCACCTGGGCAGCTTGCATGCTCTGAAACTGGTGTATCCTTTGTGCCGCAAACATAGCCCAACTCCATCCCATAGGAACCACTGTAAGAACCGGATGCTTCAAGCAAGGACCTAGTTCAGCAGTTTCACAAAGATGGTGATTGGGGAGCAGCTTCCGAAGGTCAACACAAGGAAACCCAAAATATGGTCGCAAGCCATGAGGAAGACCAATCGAATAGAAATAACCACGGATATCCGCAATGTGCATCTGTTGGTTCGGCTTCAATTCCAGTTGAGAAAAAGAATATCCAGCAGGTATTGCTATATCCGGGGGCGGTTTGAAGTAAGAATTGCTGCATCTACAATCTACCACTAGCCTCAGCTTTCCAGATTTCTTGGCAACAAAAAATGGCGTCACCGTGGATTTGACCGTGTCCTTGAACTCAATCATGCCTCTTTCATATAGGTCTAAAATGAATTCTTCATAAAGCTTGTCAGACTTCTGTAGTCTAATATCCATTTATGGTACAATCTCACCGGGATGCTTGTCAGGAGGTTCAACACTGAAGTCCCTAAGCATAGCTGTGTCAAAGGCCTGGAGCAAATCCCTCCCATATTCATCGATCAGTTCCGTAGCATCTTTTGTAGACGCCCCAGGTTCCGGCAAGGAAATGAGATCACGTTGGTACGGCCTCACAGTCGTCCCGGGAGCGGTTTCCTCAAGGTAATTGGATACCGTTCCGGTATGCAGAAGCTCACTGATGGCTTCACGCTTTGAAACATGCGAATTACACCTTGGCTTCAATGCTACATTCCTGAGAATACCTTGCAAAGCTTCAAACTGTACCATGGTGGGAGAACCCTCCTTAGGAGATTGAAAACCACCAAGACTGTTGACTGCCTCCACAACCCGGTTGGCCCGCTTCAGGTTATCAGCACGACGAACCAAGCGACGATAGGCACCCACAGATTTAGCACCACGAACAGGAGTCACAAAGGAATCCCCAAAATTCTCAGGTTGCAACAATGGCAGGGGCAAGAGGTCTCGCCAACGCTCCTCCATGTGCTCACTGTATTGCAGCAAACAAGCCAAGAAAAAATCAAATTCAATCCCAATCACAAGCTGTAATCAGAATGCGCCAGAGAAAAATGGAATTGATTGTCAACACCACCTCTAGCGAGAAGGCGCCTGTTGATCCTCCGTCCCGGGTGCCGCAGCACGGAGGGGGTTCAGCTCTTCACTTGTCACCTGCGGCCGGTTGTCCTCGGCCGCCTGGTTTTTTGCGAGTAGCCATTTCCTCACGAGCCTTGCGGCTCTCTTTTGCGATTTGTGCCTGGTCTTTCAATTCTCCAGCAACGAACTTTGCCAAAGCAGGATGAACACCATCTCCACGACGATATTGCCAGCCCATAAAGACATCGGCTGATGAGTAATCTGGTGAGCCTGGGCTGAGTCGATGGGCTTCACGGATAAGTTGCCACCGCCTCAAAAGGAGCTCGCAGCCTTTGAGATTGGGCACATTCACCTGGTCAACCATACAGAACGCCTCAAGCGCCCGGGTGATCACCTCCATCTCATACACACTGCGATCGCCTTTCAATGAATCATGGGACCTGATCCAATGTTCATGGTCGGTCACCGGGGTCAGACCCCGAGCAACCATGCCTTGCAAAACGCCCAGCGAAGAGGCTGGGCCGTCCAGCTGAAGTCCACCTCCAGGCATCTCCAGCTGTTCCATCTTGCCGACGGCTCTGGCAAATTCGATTCTACGATTCTGCTGTTCATCAAACAACAGACTAAGTACTCGCAAGTCACGCACCTCCATAGTCTTGACTTTGCTGCGAGAGATCAACTTGGCACACACAACACCATCTGGTTTCTGAATCAAAGCCTTGTTCGATCCTAAGGTGAGGGAACCAGCAGGCAATGCACCAACTGAATCAACCACTATGTCTCCCCGATGATGTCCACAATCATCTTCGACGGCGACCCAAACAAGGTCAGTAGCTCCTATGCCAGCATCTGCAGCGGCAGCGGCACCTCCAAAAAGTCCTTCACGGAGTCCAGGGGGAGGAAGCCCCAACTGTGTTCTAAGCCTAGCAGCATAGTCTCTTGCATCTGACATTACCTCCTGGTATTCGGCAGCAGTCATTGGACGGAAAGAGTACACCAATCGAGGGTCAAGTTCTGGCGGGATCGCTGCCCCCAGGCCACCGTTACCACGATGAACCGACACCAGGTCAGGATTTGACTCATGCATTACCATCTCGTAAACATCTAAATCTGGAGTCACAATCGTCCACAGATGGCCCTGTATATGACATGCAAGCAATCTAGAATGATAAACTTGAGGTACTTCACCATAGTCAACGAACATGACGTCCCCTTCGGTCATCCTTCAATAGAGAGAGCAACTGATGAACCAAACACGCCTTTGCGACCTTTGCCTTTGCCAGGTGAGCTGACAGGATCAACCGTGATCAGTGGGAAGTGCCAAAACTTGAACGAAAGCACAGCACAAGCCCCCAAAAGCAATCCAAGTAAAAGAACTAGCAAAAGCTCACGGCTCGAAACGTATGAGGTTGATTCAGGCTCTTTCTCACCCGTGCAGGCACAATGACACACCACGCTGCCAGGTTCTGGCTTTCGATAGCTCTGGGATGTCAAGCCAATGCCCACACCAACCACCAGGATTCCGGCGGATATCACAGGGTCCATGGGAGAAGGACTAAGATCAACAAGCTTCTTGAGAAGATAAATTCAACGGCCACTCTCTGTTCACTCCCAAGATCATTCAAGCGAAATCGCCACACATATATACATATTGTAGATGTTTACGCAACCATAGAATGGATGATGGTAATGATGGTGGTGGTGATACGCTCAGTACTAGATTTTCCTGGCCGCCAGTGCACAGCACTATGATCACTGATGGGCCTTATTATTCTAGCAACCCAACGTGTAACCAACAAATAAACGCAGAAACAACATTAAACCAACGATTTTTTTCAGGGTTTACGTGTAGGAATTACGGGTTGCAAAGCAAGAATTAGTCAAGATCGAATCCTGGCGAAGCTCAGCTTACCTGGTGGTTGATTATTGTCGGTTTCATCTGTTGTGTGCCAATGGTTTCAACAGTGGTGAGTGGGGGAACTACAGCTGAGGAGACGGAAAACCAAGACCCAACTGTTCATTGACCATTCCAAATAGCGGGCTCTGTAAGCGCTGGTTTTGCATGGGTGGCTGTGATCCATCATCGGATCCCAAGGTGTCGACCGTGGCTCTCAGCAGGAAGGTCCCTATTAGACACTGACGGATGGAACCAATCATTGCAACCACTGCAACATGTTTCTCCTTGTTTAGGGGCTACTAAGTCCTTTTGGAGAGCATTCGCCAATTTGCTCGCACCCTGCCACCAAGTCCGAGATGAAGGATATTGTAGCCAAGTTGGCTGGTATTGTGAGGGGATGGCTTAACGTAGTTGGAACAATCGCTATTCCCAGATTGCAACTGGGTGTCAAACAAATTGTGCTGCCTTGGTTTTCACCTCCCAGAAATGCACAGGGCGGTCTGCGACTGTGAATCTTCACGCTTGTCCAATGTGGGTGTAACGCGGTAATCCAAAATCGAAAGCCACTGATTGTGTTTTTGCTGCCGCCATCTGAGGTGACATCAGATTTTCACATCCCTCGGGCAACCTACATTTTCGAGGTCATTTGTCAACAACTTTGAGAGATCTGCGGTGAACCTCCAAATCTACGGCTGTTTGCAGAGGATATGGTACCCCAAGAAGTGTCAGCGTGTGTTGCCGCGGTTTGCATGATTGATCATATGTTCAATAGTGTTTCTACCCATGACTTTGCCGGGCATTAGATGGGTTTGTGCCAAAACAGGTATATAACCAACGGGCCGCACCAAAAAATTATCATTTTTTTCGGAAACCTTTGGTTTTGGAGGTGCGTTTTTTAGCACATACCCAGATGGGATCCTTTGTTCTGTGCTCGAGGTTGGCCCAACGCAAGCCGAACAGTTGGTCAGTTGTTTGGACGGTTAGCTGGTTGATAGTGGTTTAACTATGGTTATTTCTGGTTAGTAGTGGTTAATAGTTAGGTCAATTAGTTGGCCAATAGTGGTCAATAGTGGTTATCAACAATTAAAAATGATCATGAGCTCTTTAGAAGCCCACCTAATACGCTGTACTGTGCAATCACAGTTGGGGGCACCGTTGATCACCTTCTGGTTTTTGGCCGCAGCAAGAATGCAGGAACTTGGAGCCATATCCCACGACCGAAGGTTGCTCTTGAACGGCAACAGGATCATTGGCGGTACTACGTGGTATCACACTACAAAGAACAATCATGTAGTCAATAAGGAAAAATGAAATAGATTCTACCCGAAGTAGTCACACTTATGTAGTCAATAAGGAGAAAACTGAAGTAGTTTCTACCATGATGATACCACATAGGACAGATGATTCTTGATATGTCAGGACCACGCAACACGTTGGCACAATCGCGGACCTATGTGCAGCTCCAATCCTGGGATCCGCCCACGTTGACCCGCCACGACTTCCGGCAACGCGCTGTGCTTCAGGAAGTCTTCAACCATTTCTATCACACCTGGGAGGATCGCTTCAAGGACGATCCCCAGTGGACGGATCCCAAAAAGCGACTCAGCGAGCGTTTACGCCAGCTGGTCATCCGAACAGCTGGGAACAGCTGGTCTGGATTTCATGGTGGCTAGTGCGGCTAGTGGTTAGTAGTGGCTAAGAGGTACTGTAGTGATTATGATGGTTGTAATTGAGAAGTATGTTTGAGAATCAACAATCAATCTTGAATGATGGACAACAACGTGATGCGGAATTTGAAAGACAATGGTGGTTAGGCAATGGCCAACAGGGATCGAACCTAACATTTTCATGGCGGTTGATCATGATTGGCAACAATGGTCAACCATCAACAGTCAGCAACACAGCAACAGAGCCAGGGGTACTCATTTAGCGCTTTCACGGGGGAGAGAACAGGAGCTACCAGGAGGGTTCTAACCAAATGCTAGTAGCAATAAGATAGTTCATGTTCGATAGTGGGGGTGCAGCAAGAATCAACAACCAACAAGACTGCATTCATTGATTATCATGAATCCAATAATGACGTGAATATATTGACTTTTGGTCACCAATCAACCAGTCTTGCTGGTTGGTGATTATTTTTATCATCCCCATAATCATTAACACTTGCTTTGTCAAAACTAATTGTTGGTCATTGGTCATTATTCTCTGATAGCCAATCGACGATAATCTAAACCATTCTTGTTGGTCGTTGATTATGATTTCCCTTTTATTTCATATGGGCTCATGAATGGTTCTTGATCAACCATAGTGTTCTTATTTACATAGTTATCAATCACTGTTGCTGCTTTACTATCTTTACTGTCAGTGGTCGAATGATGGGATTATAGTTTGAATTATTATTGGTTTACCATCTCCATGATTGTTGGTTGGTGGGTTTGTTTGTTTGTTGGTTGGTCGGCCGGTCATTTGATGATTATTGCTACTCTATCACGATCATTCATCGCCGTCTATCAGCCACAATTGTTGGCTAACCAATCATCATTGTTGGTTATCAATCTTTGTTATTGGTTCATTAATCAGGCCTAATTAATCTAAGCCCTAATCCAAACCAATCAATCTAAAAGTCGTCTGGATATTTGTGATTTTCATCACCACTAATCCACCAAATCATTGTTGGTGTTGATTGTCATCCCCCATTCTGATCCCTCTTATGAATCAGAAATTCACCATAATCGTTGGTCAGATCGTCAATCAGCATTCGTCAAGATCCAAACTCATCAACTCCAATCATCGCCACATCAATCAACCCTAATCCACTCACAATTCTGTGGATCCTGACGATGTTATCACCACGGATCAACCCCATGCTGCCCGCCACGTGCCAATCCGCCGGGCTGGTGCCCTAGGCCCTCCCCGCGGCTGCAGCTGCATGCGGTTCCCGTGCCCAGCTTTTGCGGCAACATGTCGAGCTCCAAAGATGACGACCCAACAGCGGACGCTGGGACGGGCCATGGCCAGGTGGTTGGTGAAGCCATGGGGTTCCTAAATGGCGAGCTGGGTCAAGCAGTTAACCAACCAATTTCATGGGGGATAATAAGCAACAATACTGAGGAAAACAATGGTTAATAGTGGGGGAGCCATGGGTACATGGTTTTGACCCACTGCCAAATGGGAGTGTCTTGATATAGGGGAGATCCAAGCCAAAAATGGTTGGTTTATCATTAGTATAGAAAGGATGATAAGTGGGGGGTTCCCTATGACTTGAGAAACCATCAGATGTTGAGAATAGTTGGTTAATCATGGCTGATTAGTTCATGATGCTGGTGAAAAATGTGGGGTTCAAAAATGATTATGACAGATACGCAGTTGCATTCTTTTGACCATTGTCAAATGTGATGTGTTTTTGTCAGTGTCAGCTGATTCGATCATCCTTTGGTCGGTAATATTGAACATTTCTTGATTTTCCCCGATATCATGATTGATTGACTGACTTAGTTGGGTGGGTGGGTGGTTGGGTGGTTGGCTGGCTGGCTGGTTGATTGCTTGATTAGTTGGTTGGTTGCTTGGTTGGTTGGCTGGTTCACTTTGGTGGAAAAAGCAGGTAGTTCATCCACCAACCAGTCCTGAAACTTCATTGCCGCTGAAGCCTGTAAGATTTGGCGCCCAAATTTCCTGGGGTCGATCCGTCCACGCGGATCCATTTTTCCTTGGGGGTCAAAGCGCCCAAAGTCCCCGTTTTTGCCAACGAAGACTGGGCTCCCAATGAACTTGGACAGTTATAGACATGCACATGACGCTGCCGCAATGCAATCAAACTACGCTTCTTGACCCATCAACCTTTATCATTCTCGGTGGATAGATGGGACCATACTCGACAAGCACCATCACCAGGTATCAATGCACCATCCAAAACGGGTGACGATTGAGAACAGACTAATCAAATCTAACTAGTACTGCGGTTTCCCTGGCCCCAAAAGCACCAGTTGAAGCAAACTCAAGTCAATACCCTTCCAATTGGGGGCATCCAATGGTTGGGCAACTGCCAACTCGTCCCTCTTTGTGCTGTGGACACCCCTCGGATGAGGATATCAACGAATACTCCTTGCGCAAGCGGGCGTTGGATGAGCTCGGCTTTCTCGGTTCCAACGAAACTTCCAACGCTTTGTACGGCCAGCCCTTGGATCTTTGACAAAAATCTCCACAGGTTGCTGCTGCTGCTGCTCTAGTCCTGCTGTTCATCACGCCATCCGAAACATAACGCCTAACGCAGACAACAACACAATTTGTCTAGTGGTCATTCAAAATGATGCTCGACCAAGACAATGATCTGATCCAAAGATATCTGCCAACTCTCCTAATGAGGAATGTTTGGATTGCCAAGTACAGCTAGAAGAGATGCTGCGTTAATAGATGCTGATCTAATTGGTTGATCATGATTGCTACTAGCATTCTTTTGGTATACATTTCTTGCAAACGACGGCTGGCAATTCTCATACAATTAGCATCCCATTGTGAGATTAGCCATGATTGAGAGCTCATCTTCAGGCAAACCAGCAGCTGAGTTTCTGATTTAAGCTGGGCCCTAAATGGCGGTTTCCCCACTTGGGCAGCAACGGTAGCGTTGGTGCAGCTAAGATGAATTGCAGAACTGATTTCGGAGACGGAAAATCCTCCAATTTGACTATTGGTTACCATAAACGATGTAGATTCGTAGGGTTGTAGGGCTTTGGGTGCTTGCTAGGCATGCCATGTATTTGTTATGATCAAGATGTGGACGAGCCACCCCTTTGTCGTGAGTTGCTGTGGGGGCGAAGGTGGCATCCCCTCACTTTGGATCTTGTACTTGGTTGGCTGTTACAAGTGGTTATTAACTTAAGTTTTATGTAGAATATCATCATCATCATCATCATCATCATCATCATCATCATCATCATCAAGATCAAGATCATCATCATCATCATCATCATCATCATCATCATCATCATCATCATCATCATCATCATCTTCATCATCATCATCGTCATCATCGTCATGGTCATCGTCATGGTCATCGTCATGGTCATCGTCATCGTCATCGTCATCGTCATGGTCATCGTCATCGTCATCGT
>VSDK01029286.1:474946-529256 GCA_009767595.1 Symbiodinium kawagutii | reverse complement strand
TCATCGTCATCGTCATCGTCATCGTCATCCTCATCATCATCATCATCATCATCATCATCATCATCATCATCATCATCATCATCATCATCATCATCGATGTCGTCACCGTCACCAGCATCTTTTCTCTGGAGCGCACCTGTCCCGCTGGTTTGACTTGTTCGCAGCCAAGGACAACAATCAGATCTGGCCAGTGCAGATCAACTTGACCCAGGATCCACAAAGCCAGGTGCCATGGCGTCGGGTGCACAACTGCCTATGGGTGGCTGGAAGGTATCCTCCTGAGAGACCTCAGCATGGGATCATCATCATGCGGGCTTGACCATAGGTATCCATAGGTCTTATACCCCGCACCCCGGCAACACTATGGTCACTTGTAGTGGAATTGGGTCGTTTTTTGGTGCCGGAATCACTTGGATGGGATGCCATGCGCTTGGACCACTCTTGGAAAATCACAGCTGAAGCCACCCGAAAATTGGCGTCGATCCTGTTTGCAACACTCTTGAGACCTGGTCGGACTTTTCCAACAAGAGAATTTCACCCAATTGGAAAACTGGACTGTATCTGCTCCTGAACATCGTTTCGCCAGTTGGTTCATCTGCTGGTTAACGACAAACAACCACTGGCATGTAGCCACCTTTTTTGCTGCGGGAATAGCAACAACTTGGTACATGTAGCCATCTACACAGAACAGATCAACGAAAAGGAATAACACCTAACACTCTGGGTATAGAACCACTGAAATTGTCCATTGGACTATATTGGACTCATAGGACTCTCCAATTCGTCCGGCGCTGGGCAACCAGCCTTGAGACTGAGGTGAACTTTCGCAATGCGCTGGCCCAAAGTATGAACACTGCTGAAGCCTTGTGCATTTGCAGCTCACCACCCGAGAAATCCGGAGCCACTGGCTCTGTGGTCTATCCCTTGCGGCTACCTGCCTCAACAGATTTTCCGGCCACGAAGAGCTGGGAGGACATTCGAAAGAAGTGTGGCTGACAATAACCAAGGTGACTGTGGGTCAAAATGATTCACTCTGGATGTGTAGGTTGTCCAAAGTGAACCAGCAGTACATCCACAAATCAATGCGATAGCCATGGTCAAGGTCTTACGCTACGAGCCAATTCCAAAAAATATGTTGATTAAATCACAGATTCTTTGGTACTCCATTACTACATTTGACCCAGGCCGTTGCTGCTTCGCCGGTTTAATGTCCGGCGTTTCACGCCCGCAGAAATGCAACCGCCGCGGGTGAAAGGAAACTGGCTGGGCCGAGTGAAATCACATAACGCATGAAATTGTGGTTTCTCACACTAGGGAGCCCTAAAAATGGTTGGTGAATTACTATGAATGGTTGATAACTGGGGCTAGCCGTATGGCTTGACATTGCGACATGGTATACTTCTTTTGGTTGGATACGTCAAATATGTTGTCAAGTTCGTTAATGTATCAGCCAATTTTTGGATAATTGGTTTACATGACAAGCATTTTTTTTGAATAGATTGAATCTACTATCCAGTAAGAAGCCAAAACCAGAAATCGTGAAATTTTCAAATTATATGAACATCTATGATGCTTATCCAAAGGTCTCTGAAGGATTTTCTACAAAATTGCCGTTTGGGATACAGAAATTTAGAGCAACAATTACCTACAAAATCACAATCAATCTGGTGACTTGTAATGTTGCCCACGTTTGTCCTGCTGATCAGCAATACCTTGAGAGATGGTGATCTTAAGCCATGAGGTGACTGCAGCTGACGAACGGCAGGGTCACAACAAAGAGACTGGGACTAGGCCCATGCTGCGCAATGATCACCACGCATGAAACTAACTGTAATTCATTGTGCACTTGTTTATGTATGTACATAAGCAAATGAGTAGATAATCAATAGATAAGTAAATAGATAGATACGTAAATAGATAAATCAGTAAATCGATGATTGAATACATGAATGTATAGATAACACGCATATAAATCCACAATAAACAATATATAGATAGATAAATTGATAAATAGATAGATAGATAAATACTATCATATACACAGGACATGACGATCTGCTTGAAATCCATGCATGTCGTCCCAGGTGGCAATAGTTGTCTGTTTGGTTAGAGCAGTTGTCCATCCTGCACTCGAAGACTGGAGCGGTGCCAGTGGGTACTGCATGTAAACCAATACCATTTTTCTGGATTCATCGGTATTCATGCACAGTCTCAATCATACTAATTAATTAAGCTAAATCCTTCATATTACCTAGGCATGTATGTGATGTGTATATCTGCATGCGTTGAATATATGCACATCATTTGAGTCATAGATTCTTCTAGTACCCCTGCGACGGTCGTGAATGGTTTACATCAAAGTATGCATTTGTTGACTGACACCTTGTCAGACATGGTGGTTTCTCAAAATGCGGGTACCCCCAAAAATGGCTGGTTATTACTGTAAATGACTACTAGTGGATGATTTGGGGGTACCCCTATTTTGAGAAACAGCCACATATAGTCGTACCTCCTTGTACATTCTGCGCAGATGTGATATGCACAATTTTACATGCATAGATCTCAACATCACACACACACAATACAACACTTTTTAATTATGTAGAATTATGTATACCCGAGTGGCCTGAGGTTCCCCATGTGTACCATGCTTACAGAAACATGCACACACACATGTACATATCAGATATGTACATCTGTTCACCACACATACTTGCATTTTGGGTGTTTCTCAGAATAGGGGACCCCAAGAATGGTTAGTCTATTACTATAAGTATACCTACACATGGGGTAAATCTCGGATGATTGGGACCCCTATGACTTGAGGGGCACCACCAGTTGTACGCACATCGCCAGGTCGTCAGCTCCCTCGAAGGTCACCGCGCGCCGCACGCCCAGCGCGCCAGGTGAAGATGTATTTGCCCGCGCGCACCGCACAAGTTCTGGTGCGGGACAGCCTTGTGCAAGGCGCAAACACCGCAACTTCGAAGCGGCGCCACGGGGACGGGATTCACAGTTTGCTTGGCGCAAACAAATATAAATGTACACCATAGATGTACCAGTACTTAGCAGTATGGATATAAATCACACAAATCACACTCATTCAACCCTCTAATTCAGATATGAGGGATTCTTTCAGAATATGGGTGGTAAGAGTGGTTATGATTGGTCATAAAGCTGATATTACAGAGACATCATTTATGGCTAGGATGCTTAGCATGGTTAGCATGGTAAAAGGCAAAATGACAGGGGAGGCCATGTCACAACTTCTACAGGCAATGGCATTGTTACGCTGGGTTCAACTAGCATAGATGTGGTAAGAACCACGATTTTACTAGGAAAATCAATGAACAACATTCAAACATTGGTGTGTAAGCCACATCTCCCCCATGGTAAGACTCAGCATGACCAGACTACGTTTAACACCACCTGGTTGTTCATCAGCAATGACTGCTCGGAGTAGACCCAAACTGTGGAACCAGGGAATCACCCTTTGGTAAGCTAACCTCGCAATGGAAAATCCACCATTCATAGCTAGTTTCCAAGCAGGTTTACCAAAAAATGGTGATTTTCCATTTCCACAGGGTACCCATCCCAGTGGCACAACCCCAAAGAGGTAGCCCAGCTGTCCGCCGGTTGGAGGCGGCGTCACCATCTTCATGGATGCCACCTTTCTGAATCACTGGAGCCTTCCCACTTCGGTCTCTTGGACGCAACAAGCGTGGTGGTGTCACTGCTGGCGCTAGCAGAGCAGTAGTTCATGTACATAGTTTCTTGAACCCGTTGGTTATTGCTTTTTCTCGTTTTTTCTGGTTGTTAGTTGGTTTCTTGATTTTCTTGGACCTGTGTTTCTGTTTTTTTTCTGGTTGTTGTGTTGTTTTTGGTTGCTGGGGGTTGCCTTAGGAATGGCTGGTTGTTTAGGACTGGCCACCCCCAGGTTCACATGGCTTACTGGGCCGAGCCACGAAGAATAGCATATCAACCACGGGTTTCTGGCGTACATGGGGCTGCCATTTGGCACCCAGTTGCTGTGAAATTAATGGACATGCATCCGTAGCTGGCGGGTTGTGTTGACATGGTGGATGAATTGGGGCTTTCCCAAAGAGATTCAAAGCTGGTTGGTGGTTTCAAAGATTTTCCATTTTCCCCAGTATATAATCATTAACAATTGGTTGGTTGACTAATATTTTTCATAGGGCTTGAAACCACCAAGGCGCTGATCGCTTTCGTCCCTCGAAGTTTGGAAACAGAAGAGCTCCAACACCGGTGGAAGCAGTGCCGCATCAACGATTCGTGACCGTTGTGGCGCCCCCAGGATGGAATGAAGCTGTCACTTCAGATCTGGAAGGATGGCAAGCAGGAGAGGCTGAGGTTGTGAACACCACTTGTTAAGGCTTAAAAGCGGGGATAGGGGTCGTCCTGGGAGAAGATGGATGTCCTTGGCTTAGCCACTAGTATGTCTCGGAGGGGTTGTCAGCTTGGTGATGGTAGATTTTAAACAAGAAACCAAAATTTCGGATGCTTTGGGCTCTGGAAGTATGGAGATGCATGGAGCCGCTGTTCCGCAGGTTTAGAGCGAGCAAACCTGTTTGTCGTGCTCTGCTTCTTTGTCACACATTGCCATTGAGGCATATTATGACCGCTACGTTGGCCTTCGATTTCTGTGAACTAAATCGACCGTCGTGGTATTTGCAGACTGACGGTTGATAATCAGTTGTAGCTGATAATATACTCACAGATGCTTTAAGTATCTTTAAGGACGTCCAGCCTCTTCCAGCATCTTCCAGCCTATGCGTAGAGATTTCGTCGTCTTCCAGGTACTGGGTCTGTTTGGTGACCGAAAATTCAGGAGATGATGGACTTCGTGTTCAACGAGACGGGCAAATTGGCCGGAGCTCCCAGTGCCGTTTGTGACTTCTCAGCCATTTTTGATCGACAATGCATGGTGCTGTGAATGCTGTTGACTAAGAGTGCAGATGAGGTGATCATGAACCATCCGTTGTTGGGATGGTGTTGGTTCAAGCTGGTTGCATATGGTTTGCCCGTGATTTCTTACGCTATCACAGGTGCAAAATTTCTTCATCATCGCAACCTATCGATGATCAATCTTTGGCAGCATCAGCCACGGAATTTGTCGGTTGCTGGTTGTAGATCGCATATTTCACTGATGTCTCTTTCTTGCGTATTTTATTTTGCTATTGTCCCTGTGTAGTTGGCCGGTTTTCTTTGTTGACTAGACCTCATCAGCTGTCTGTGTGTGTCTGTGTCATGTCCTGGTTCAATTTCTGGTTGGTAACTCATGTCGGAAGTCGTGCCACTGCATGGATGTGACATCCCCGGCAATGGTGAATCACTATTTTCGATGCCATAGCAGCGGTCATCATCTGTTGTTGTCATTGTTGACTACTATGGCGAAGCATTCCTGACCGTGATAATTACATTCACATATGCCCTTGTCCATAAATGGTGATACCTGCTGGCTATTCAAGTCCAGTTTGCCATTGGGAGACCAACTATAGGGCTACACCATCGTTTTCTCACTGGACAAACCAACGTTGGTCATCAACGCCGTGGACCTCTTTGGGCAGCGAGAAACCGCTGTTGTGGCTGTCAGCAGTGGTCAATGGATAGTTGGAGAGGCTGATAAGCAACAATCATCAACAATTGATTGAGTATTACTGATAGTAAAGGTAATATTAACAATTGTTAATGATATCAATAATATTATTGATACATATCATCAATTGTTGCTATTGATAACATGTTAACTACTGATTAGTACTGGTTAATATTGTTATTATCCAAGACAGTAGTTAGCAACCACCGACTAGTTCATGTTGTATTCTTCACGGGAAGGCGCCTACTGATAGGTGTTTTTTTGCAACCCATGAGACGGAAATAGCTCGTCCCAGATTCCCGAGCTACCAAAGGGAGCACCTACGCTTCCCATGATTGATCATGTGCCGTGCGCCAATGCGCTAGCCTCAATCTAAAATTTCCGGCTCATCAAGCATTATCCAACTAAACCAACCATAAACCACCGATTTACCACCAATCAACCATCAACCTAGCTGGAAGAAAAAAGACGGATTTGGTTTTTCAATATCATTGGACAACTGTGACTCCGGACTTGTCAAAGAAGGGCTTAGACAGCCACTACTTTCCAATACTATCCAAAGAACTCAGAAGATAAAACATATGGGTGTTTCTCAAAATAAGGGTACCCCCAAATCATCCAGTTTATTGACCATTTACAGCATTCAACCAAGTGTTTTTGGGTCCCCTATGGCTTGAGAAACCACCATATCACTAGATTTCCAACTTCAGGATGGCTACATTGCTACATGGTCAGCTGTGACCCCCCGCGACGCTCACAACATGGTCGCAATCCAAGGAGTTGGCTCACAACTTCGATGCCACGTTCCGGCTCTACGACGGCACCGGGCAGGAGTGGGGCGAAGGAAATGGGGCCTGGCTCTGAGCAGCGAAGGCAGCGGTGTGGCGGTGATGGTTGGCGGTGATGGTTGGCGGTGATGGTTGGTGGTGGCAGTGATTGTTGGTAGTTGGTGGTGATCGGTCAGTAATTTTTCTACCGAAATAAACAGCTCCAACCAACAATAAGCCAAAAAATGGCATCCAGGAAACAATGGTTCTTCTCCATTTGGTGGTTTCTCAAGTCATAGGGGTACCCCTGAATCATCCGGTTTATTAACAATACCTAGATGAACCAACCATTTGGGGGTCCCCTATGGCTTGAGAAACCACCATTTCTCCATTATGGAAACCAAACACTGCGGAGCTTCATCCATCATTTTCAGCCGCTCAGGAGTTGCCGTGCAAAGCTTCCAAGGATGGCTTCTACCGTGTGACTTGGCGACATTGCTGTCACCTTGGTGAAGCCATGTGAAGCTTCTAGCTATTGGAATGGGTGCCTTGGGAAGCTATTGCTAGGGTGATGTTCACGCCTCGTGCAGCAACTGGAACACCTTTGGGCTCAACAAACTACTGCAGTTTCTAAGCCCCAAAAGCCGTAAAGCAAAGACTATGAAGGCACCACTTCGCCGAGGCAATACACATCTGGCCATCAGCGAGTGGTTGGCTGGTGGGGCTAGAGGCTTTTCAAATACTTGGTGATAAGTGAAGAACAACCTTCCAATACATTCTTAAAAGCGAAATACGTTTATATAGCCAGCCAACTAGGCTAGAGGCTTTTCACTGAACACAAATGATTACTTCACATAGCACTGAATTTGATCTCGTGCAATGGCTGTGGCCCATGATCATGGAGTTTCTTGAGATGGGTGCAATTTGGTTAATGGCCTATAACATCCTATACTAAACCCAGATATATCCAGACATATAGATTTAAATGCAAGATATACACATTTATGCATATGCATGTATATGCTTGATATGTATATCAACGCATGTGCATGTCATGCTTCCTAGTGTTTCGGATGATTTTGACAATTTCATAGCCTTGATCTTGTTTTTTTTCACCCCTGGTATCTACTTCTTTATGCAGCAAACTATGTGAAGAAATCTAGCTTAAGCAGGTCTGCAGAGATGCTGGGCAAAAACACGATGTGGTATCTAAACATGAAGTAAGAAAGGAGACATGTGCATTTCAAGGATGCACGATCTGTGAAAGTCGTAGCCCAATAGCAAGGACACGTGAAAACGCTGAACTGAATCAAGTGCAAGAGAAAAGACTGTGGATCAACACAAGGTGCACTTACGGTAAAATTGCTTGGCAAACTGTTTGCCGAAAAAGTGGATGATTGTTTCTGCCAGGCGAGGGACAATAGCGTATCAGTAGGCTGTGTTCCTGCAACATTTTGTGACATCAAAGGTCAAAATGAGATAAAATGACAAAACCAGCAAGAAAACAAACACATGACATACTAGTTGAATTGTTGACACCCGCAAATGGATATGGGACGAGGAAGGAATTGGATACCCGGCGCACAATTCCATTCTATACTATGTTTTTTTCTTTCACGGTTAAGCTTGGCCATATCATGGAAAAATGCACTTCAGTGCCCCAGCCTTGATGAGAGTTATGTTAATGGTTTGCTATCATGAATGTGCAATGTGCATGCCTAACTTTATTTGATAATTAAGAATGTAGACTATGATGACACCCTGTTCATTCACTTTGATGTGGTAGAGAATGTTCTTGAGACTATCACCTCAACCAACGACCTCTATTTTTTCTGCTGTCCATGTGTGCGGTGTAGGAAAAGTTACTGTCGTTTTTCCAACACAAAGACGGGAATATAATGCAACCAAGAGAAAACGATCATATAGCAATAATGATCAACTAGCCACAATGGTCAACACTGACCACGGTTGATAACCGTACCAGAATGGTTAAACAGAATTACTAAACACATAATCTGCTGGTGAATACTGACAATGACAGGACACTTGACCACACACACACACACAATAGAGGGTGATTAGGAGGGGGTACACGCCTCCCCCAGTTTGTACATTACCAAGGCCAAGTGTACCTGGAAAAGTTTGCATTCTACAATCTTCTGTTAGCAAAATACGAAAAAACAATTTAATCATCTGTTCCAAATCTAATATTCACCCACGCACGATCACTCGCCCATGAGTCTTTAAAACAAAGCAAGATATCCGGACAGTTTCCAACAAACTCCTCATGCCCAGCCAATGTTGCATAATGTTGTCATATGTTTGGCGGCTGTAGCACTGGGGAGCGGCTGGTAGCGGGTGAGCGGGTTGCCTCCAAGATTTTCAAGAACACATGACAATTCGTTAAAATACTTGCAGCCAGAATTTTTGAAGACTTGCCTAGAATTACCAGATGTGAGTGTGAAGAACTGACAGAATCCGAAAATTGCCCTGGATCACCAACGGCAGAATTACCTTTTTGCATAGTTGGTGGTGACATGTGATGACACAATGTGATGACACAATTTGACGCACACCATCACACGCCCCATGTTTGTGAAGTTCCGGCGGCTGAGGAGACAACGGCAGGACCTGCGAGCACGCTTTCCCTCAAGGAATGCAGAAATTCGACGAGCATAGCACTTAGGGGGCCGCATGTTGAAGATGCAGAATGTCAAGCCCAAGGTTATCGTCTCAGAAGAGCGCAATGAAAATATTCTTCCTGACGTTATCCGCTGCAATGGCCAGCCCCTATACATCTGGGGCGGACGTTGGGCCAGGGCACACACGGCTCCGTTTGGAGCGTCAGGCTGGACGGAACTGATTGCCATTTTGCTGCGGCATTCTGCAGGCACTTGAGCGACCGGGAGACAGGAGATGTTCCATTGGAAGCTGGCGCTGACATGCGATTTCTCCGTGACTTGATGGGGTCTGCGATGCGGCCTGCTACTGGAGCTTGCCAAACATAGTTTGGCTGACAGCATCCATGATGGCCTGCAGGCCCCCAAATCTATAGTGGCAGGAGTTGTTTCTCGACTCATCTCTCTGGCGCAGCGCTCCATTCTACATGGCGATCTCAAACCGCCCAATATTGTGGTCATGCCCGCTTGGGCACTTAACGCGGTCAATGACTTTGGCCTGTGTAAAAGCTGGAAGGAAGGGTTTGTGAAGGTGCGGGTCAATCATATCTACAGCTTGACGCACCGCAACCCTGAATGTGCGGCAGCTGGTTGAGGTCAAGAGGCTTGGGGCTGGTCTCCATCAACTTGAAACAATGGTTTATATCGGTTTCGGCCAAGACGGCTAGAGCTGATTTCTGTCGACTTGAGACACCATGGCGCATCATCCATGTATGTCCATGTCAACTCAGGCCACATGACGAACCAGGATCCACCTTTGGGAGCCTTGTGAATGACATCCCCTTCATGGTCGTTGACTGGACTCCGGCGCAAGCACCACTCAGAGGATTGGCAACCTGCTTGCGAAACAAAATGTCCACCAAATTCAATTGGATAGACTTGGCGCTGACGTTCGCTGAGTGTGCATCGTCTGGACCAGGCTTGAACGATTTTCGTGGGACGCTGCTGGAAGGGCTTCCGTCCCTGCAGAGGCCAGGAAAAGGCGCGGCCGGGACAAGGATTTCCTGACCGTGGTCGTCAAACCGATCTGCCAGCTTGCGGCCAGGGCAAGGCCCTGGAACCGTGCTGGGCTGAGAACAATGAGAAGTGGAAGGGCTGATGGGTCCGTGGGAGGGGCGAGCGGAATTAGGCGAGGGAATTTGTGTTGGAGCGGATTTTTGAGCGATGGAGCCATGCAGCCAAGGAAACGATTTAGATTTTCATAAAGGCATTTGGTTGCCGAAAAATGCGAGAAGTGTTGCGCCAGCTTGTTGATACTTGTTTATAGCTGACATGCAGGAAAGCTGATGAGCGAGCGGCTTTCATATTCAGGCTGCCCTTCCCATCCCTTAAACATGATGGCTTATGTCAAGGGTGGGGTGACGCCTAGAGCAATTTGCTGCGTGTGCTGCGGAGCGATGCTGCGCAATCACGTTACATTACGTGTGAAGCAACGTGTTCTTACAATGAAGTCAACTCAAGGTGAAGCCACATGCTCAGTGACGCCATGCAGTTTCATGCAGTTGATGTGAACCACATTTCTCTCAGCGACGTCGAGCTGACCATGTTCCACAAACATGCTTCAAAAAGATGAATTATGAAGATGTTCAGATGTCATGCAGACATGTCCACCACGTGAAATGATCAGCGCCATCCCGACTTTTTACAAGTCAAAGCGAGGAGTGAACATGCCTCGCTATGCATTGGAGAAATTTTGCCACCCTACCTATTTCCCAGGCCATGACTTACAAATCTTAGATGTGATCTTCAGTTCAAATCCCTGTTCACACATGAGTAAAAAACTGGCTGCCGAGTTCACTCTGGGACAAACGCGAAACATCACGAAACGTATGCATTTGTGCTGCGTCATGTTTCGTAGAATTTTGTCAATGGCATCCATGTAAGACAAGTGTCACCCCTAAAATACGCATGATGCTCAAGAAAGTGAAAGCCCCGCAAGAGCTAGAATGAAGTTGTGTTCATATCCATCGTAATTGGATTGGAATATGTACAATATCATGGCAGGAGACAATAACGAGCTGATCGTCTGGAATAGTCTGGAATCCTCAGACGCATTTCGATCACTCCACCTCCACATGTGTCCAACCACGCCCAGCAGAATGCATTGAGATCGATCAGGATGTCGGCGCAGACGGTGTGGTAACGTGGAGCTCAATTCCGGACGAGCAAAAGCTTAACTTCCGAAATTTGGCAGCGCGATACGCGTCTCTGGGGCCATGCACCAGCCAGATGAGATACAAGCGCCACTCAAAGCTGCCTTCCTCAATGGGGCTTTGACACGGAACTTGTGGCCAACACGCCCGTCCCGCTGGCCACTCATGGTGAAAATGTCTGCCAACGCAGCCCTGCAAAGCGCCATGACGAGAAGCTGGCGGCAGCGCAAGCGGCCGAGGAGGCAATCAAGTCTGCTGCCATGGCTGAGCCAAGCCAGGTCGGGGACTCAGCTTCAAAATGTCTGAGCAATCTCAACATGCCTGAGATTGTCCATGTTCTTCCAAACGCATGATTTCTTTCCTGGTGGATTTGTCCATGTTCTTACAAACTCTTGATCTCTTTTGCGGCGGTTTGACAAGAGTTGGAAATATGTCTCAGGTGGCGCAGTCCAGCGCGGCCATGGCCAGTGCAAAGGTGCGTTGGCTTCCGTTCGAGGACCCGTGCTGACATGTCCCGATGCCTCATGAGTTGTAGTTGTTTGCCAGCCTGCCATCAAGCACGGGTTCGTTACAAGTTCATCCGCTCACACTATTCGATACTTTTCACGCCGGAACTGAGTCGATGTAGCGGGCCGGGTTAGGTTTGTGATAAGAAAGGTCATTTTCCTGCCTGTTCCTAGCAACATTTTGCAGCCCTGGCAGTCATTGAGGCATTGTACATGCGCAGCAGATTGGCTGAGTTATGTCATCAATGCGAGTGCTGGCATGACTGAATCAACACGTGTCATTGCCCACAACGACCCCCCCCGAATAAAACTCTTAGACCATTGTAAGCTGAGGGGGGCGACGGCGCGGGAGACTTGAATACGCATTGTCAATGTTTGACCGGTTCTGGCAATACTTGCCAGGGCCAGATTGGCGAGTAGCTGGCAGAGGCGCGTGCGATTTTGCAGGAGGGATCTGGCAAGGTCGCTAACCTATGGCCTTCAAACCTACACTACACCACGAGCATCCAGAAGAACCAGTTTCCAGAGGAAACTCGGCGTTTATTTTTTCTTAATATAATAATGAGATGCCTGTCGTTCGCGCAGTTCGTCTTCGGGGGCGCGGGGCAATTGCCCATGAAATCTTATAAAGTTTCATCTTCTGAGCCGGGCGGCGCCCGGCTCAGAAGATGAAACTTTATATCATATAAAAAGATAAGATTGTTGTTGTTATGATAGACCCTTTGAATTCCTCAGGTTCTCGGGATTTCTGGGGTGCTCCGTGATGATCGTGAGAATCCATACATGTCGAAAAGTGCCAAGTGCCATCCATTGCCTCATGTCAACACCAGGAGTGGGCGTCGGCGCTGAAAACTTCGAGCTGCGCAATTTCACTGGATTATTCACAGCTGGCGCATGACGAAAAGCCTGGGGAATTGCATGCGGCAGCGCGGCAGATCTTGAAGTTGGTGCAGGAGGCGGCGCTGGATGCTGTCGCATTGCTTGTGCCCTGTTCCAAATTCTAAATCATTTTTTGGTTATAATGTTGGTGCGGGGTAATGTAGGTAGTGAAATTCTGAAACCCCGCGGTCTTTTTTTTAACGGCTTTTGGAGCCACTGCAAAGGTCATTGAACTGCAGTCACTCAAGTCTGCTTGCGTGAGCGCTTATACTCAGACATGCGTTGCTGGGGCTACCATGCTTTCGCTCAGAAATATAAATTTGATCCCTGCAGTCACACGTCACACCACGCAGCCGTACATCAAATTGCGCACATGACTGTGGCAGAGTCCTGCGGAGTTTGCTGGCGTTTGGCCACCCGCGCAGGCTCTTGGCGCTGCATCGCCTGAGGCCCCGGTCCTCAGATATGATTTCAGCGCGGCAACATTTGGCAGCTGCTGAGGTTACTGAATATTGATGCCGGTTCTCTCCGGGCACAGGTTTCTCAACGGGAATGCGGCGCAGGCTGGGTCAGCGCGTCGTATCAATTTCTCTCCGGGGCTATGTCGCGTCTTGTCCATTCTTGTCCTCTCTCTTCCCTCTCCGGTCTCCACCGTGCCTCGTCCCCACCAGTCTCCTCACTTTTCTTTGGCCCTCCATCGTGCCATTCCCGCACAGTAATGGCTGACTTGCACATATTCTAATACCTTTTGAATAGACATCCTAAACATCAAACCAAAATCACGACGCCAGGCACGGAGGCCATGCTGCCTGTGAAAACAAAGCCGGCTGAGTTGCGTCACATGGGGCTGATCAACTCGGAGCATGCTGAGTTCACTTTCGATGGCAGCTACAGCGTCATGAAGGTGCGAAGCATGGAACTGGGATGAATCCATCACAGTAGCTTTCTATATTCTATATGGTCATCCAACCAAAGTTCGGTACATATTGCGTGCTTCCCGCACGGGCACCTGCAATCTTCCTACCCAAGGATCAGTACTGGTTCACTACATGGTGGGTTATTTGCCCCGGCTTTGGCGCATATTGATATACCTGGGGAATCCATATTCGTAACATAGCCATCAACCATTCCAAAGCGGTGCGCTGATGCTATGGACGCATCATTCCTCTACAGGACTGAACGCTGTCGCGCCCAAAAAGACATTGCATACTGCTGAAGGATTCGGGATCCATCCTCGTTCATGATTCATTGATGGTTTTTGGGGGCTGCCTGAGGTGCACGTTATGGCCCCATACGGCCACATGAGGGCAAATTTGAGCCCTCTCCGGGCCATGTTGGGGTTGTGTTGGGCCTATGTTGCGCGACGCAGGGAAGCCAAACGAATCATGAACGGACCACATCCTCGTCAGTTCAAGATTCATTTATGTTTTTTTAACCGCTCTCTCTCTCTCTCTCTCTTTCTCTCTTTCTCTCTTTCTCTCTTTCTCTCTCTCTCTTTCTGTTTCTCTGTCTTTCTCTCTTTCTGTTTTTCTCTCTCTCTCTCTCTCTTTCTCTGTCTTTCTCTCTTTCTCTCTCTTTTTCTCTCTCTTTTTTTTTTCTCTCTCTCTCTCTCTCTCTTTGTCCACAGTGGCTTACAGTGGCCGAACTGGCTAGCGGCTAGCAGCGGCTTCAAGTAGCGATACTGTCTCTATAACTCAAGAATTTGCACAGGCCTTTTTCAATTTTCTTTTGGAACGTATTCAAACTTGAAGCTTGCAAATGCTTTTGGGAGAGAATAGCTTTGGAAAGCAGTTCGCTTTTAAGAAGGGTTACTTTTCAAGAAAATAGAGACCAACGCCGGAAAAGGTCGAGGTTCAAATGAGAAAAGAAAAAACTCCTAATTAAGAGAAAATATTTGTCCTCAACACAGAGACCTACACACGCACCACAACAATCAACCGTGAAGATACACGGACACTGCTGTCTCGACTTACGGTTGCGTGTGTTTGCGCCAGGCCGACGGAGAAGACTGCCGTGTGCCTGCCAGGCATGTCATCTGGCTTGTGACGTGGGGTCGCTGAGGGCAGAGGCAGCAGAAGCGGCAAGTGCCTTCAGCCTGCCTTCGGCCGTGGCAGCGAATGGAAAGCTGTTTTTGGATGAGGGCCTCACGCATGACCCGACTGCTCTGGCTCTGACCATGAAATCTCTCAGGAAGAAGCGCACAAATCTGAGTTTCCCCAAAGCGCTGGCATTTGCCGCAGGGCCACCCCGGCATCAAATTGCGCAAGGCAGCTGGTCCAGCGAGCACAGCTGCGCAGCTCATGTTTGTGGCTTGTCCAGATTTGGTCATGGTATGTCATGGTTGACAGCTGTAACATCACACTCGCACGAGATCCATTAATATCATGTCAGATCCATTTCATCATGAACCAAATCTGAGACCCATTTTTTCAGGTAAATGGCTTCAAACGTACTTCAAACATACCCGCGGACCAAATTCCATCGCACCTTCCAGTATTGACTCGCCGGATGGTGCTGTGGAGGGTGATGGCGGTAGTATGTTGTCGTAGGCGCCGGCTTGTTGTGGCTGATCCAGGACCAAATAATAACAGACGCCGGCCCGTGTGGAATGTTAGAGCCAGTGGGGCTTGCGCTGGTGGTGCGCAAGACCATGGCCAGGACGGCTGCGGAGGACGTGATCAGAGCTGATGAACCCAAGCCACGAGGCAAAGGGAAGGCGAAGGCCAAACCCAAACCGGCTGAGCGGCGCGTTGGCCGAGACCCAGGCTCCAGAGCCTGCTTCTGCCGGCGAAGATATTTCTTAGGCCCTGGGTACCGCGCGCCACGGTTGATTTTGGTGCCACATCGACCCACGGTCGATCAGGGCCGCGACTGTTCGTCACTTTTGACAACATGTGGCAACCCATTTTTACCAGATGTCACCACCACTCACGCGCATTAAATTTGAGGATCCCGTTGGCCATGACTCCTGCCGCAAGTGACGCCGGTCGACCCTCAAGATGTCTCATTCAGCGCCGCTCAGGGCACAGAACTCCAATTTTTGTCCATGTCTCATCATGCATTCATTTTCTGCAGTACGTGCCTTATATGGCTCGGCAGAGGGATTCGTCCTTGATCGTGATAGTATATTTGACATGGTGGACAATATTAGGTTCATTCGAATTCATTATGGCATTTGCTTGATGATGGCCGCCGCCGAATTCATCGGAGGCGCTAGGTTTTTCCGAGTGGAGAAAAAGCGCAGGGTTGAATTCACGAATCCCTGTAGCTATGGCCCAGTCATGGTGCCATGAATGGCTGGCTTGCGCAGGATCATTGAGGTCAGACGTGAAAAAGCCACGATCTATTTGTATTTGTGGCAAAAAACTGTAGAATCTTCCTGATTTAGATTGATCAAGTTGCTGTTGCTGCGGTGATCAACCAGAAAAATCATGAAAAATGTACACTGTACATTAGGTAACCCCCCCCTATGTGTATTTTAAAGAAAGGGAGGGATATCACACACATATATATACAATTATACAAGAAATATTTATATGCACATATATATTAGGCAACACCATCCAGATTATCAAGGCATAACTTGCTGGCACGCAGATCCTGCCGGCTGCTGTGAGGTCTTCTTCCCCGGTGAGTATGCCATTTGCAGCATCTCGTCGAAATGTCGTGACATACTGTGGATCAAAAGTTCCCAGGGTGAACATCCGGAACCTGAACAAGATTGTACCCTCTTGTAAACTAACATGGCAATGGAAAATCCACCGTTTTGTGAAGAAAACCCGAGGAAATCAACGATAAATGGTGGATTTTCCATTGCCAGGTTGGTTCACCAGAGTGTACTGTTCACCCAGGATTGCGGTGAGTGAATAAAATGGTGGTTGCCCAAAATTAGGGACCCCACAAAATGGTTGGTTTCTTACTATGCATGATAAATATTGGATGATCTGGGGGTCCCTATTATTCTGCGAACACCCATATTGAGGGTTGCAGGGGTGTCCATGATTCATTCTTTGGGGAGGACTTGTCCTTCCGGTGTAGAGGAATCAACTTGCCCATTGACTTCCCGTTGATGTCCTGAGTTTCTATCTTTCCGCATGTGACCACATTTGCGACCCTACCCCCACTCAGTGAACCGTAAGAGTCCATCATTGAGCTACACATGTGACTCATGTGACCCTACATTTGTTTTGCTTGCTCCCACTTGGCAAGCTTTTGCTGCGATGTTTTTTTTGGTAGCTGCTGGATTTTCACCGTGGATTGTTGGCATACCCTCCTATTGTTGCTGGCTCTTGTTCATGATTTGCTACTGTTCACCACCATGCAGTGACCATTCCCAACCAAGATTGACAACTAGTACACCCCAATCAGTTCTTATCATTGACCAGGATCAACAATGATCAAACATCCAGAAAAACCGCCACTGGTCACAAACATGATGAAGCAACTAGTCCTTAAAACCTAGCGGTGAAACAATCATAAGCAGTGTTTTCACAGGTGAAGCGAATGGTTAAAAACTAGATGAACCAGGGTAGAACCAGTGATTTCACCATCCTAAACCTTGTAAAGCCAGTGATTTCACCGTCCTAAACCACCATTTCTTTCGCCCAATTTTCCACTGAGGCCTGGGCTATCTGCGGAACGGCCCTGGCAGCTTAGATGGCCTCGAGTTCGTGGACGCGGACGCTGGGGTCTGTGAGGAGGCTGAGCAGAGCCCGGCCGCGGCGACGACGGCAAACCCGGCGGAGGCGGAGGCGGCCGCCGCGGCAGGCTACAGTGGAGGAGAGCCACCCGGGGATCAGTGGAGCCAAGTGGATCAGCCAGGTGGAGCCAGGCTACAGTGGATCAGCCGGTCAGGTGGAGTCAGTATGGGATCAGTTGGGGCTTGGCCAAGCCTTGAAATTTCATAGATCCCATGTTCGGGCTACGGTCGGAGGAGTTTGGGGAGCCGTGACGAAGGATATACAGGTATACCCACAGCCGTATCATGGTTCTGTAATTGATCAAACAATTTTCCAAAGGTCAGTTCATGATGGTTTATCCCAATCTCTTCATATGAATCTCATGAGGATGTGATCAAGCCAATATACTACTAATTAATCAATTACTCTCTGGTAACCTGGTCGCGTGGAGAATCCATTCTGTAAAGCTGGCCTATTGAACATGTTGACTTGACCTTCCAGGGTACATGTCTCATTGTTATGGCTGTGGGTCGATACCTTGTACCTCTGGCTGCTCACATCAAATGTTCTGCACTGGTCGATCTGTTAGGATGGGGTTCACTACTACCCACTTGATGCTTGGATAATATTGACATTGACCCGTCCCCATGTGGTTTGACATGATTTGATTGAACCTCTATGCAAAACATGAATCTACTTGTATGACTTAGTGATTGATGAGTATTTATTTGTTACGAATATCTTGTTCTATGGACACATATCTCAAACATATACATAGATAATTGTATATGGTTCTTATGAGTCCATGTATATGATGTCTCGTGCGAATTAGTGGTCAAACCTACGAATCAGTCTCAAAAAGAACCTGTAAGGTGTATTTGTACAATAACCCACTCACTATGATAATATACCTCAAAACCAATATCAACGTTTCATTATACTTTTTGATTCGCACACACCTATATATATTTATATATATATATATCAATTTAAAACTATATGCATACACTATAACTCACTCCCCCATACAATTCGCCAATGATTCCTTTTTCCGCAGGATCGCCGGATCGCCCCCAGGAAAGCCTCCGGCCGTGAAGCCTGCGGCCGATGCTGTGCAGCCCGGTTTGGTGGGAGCATGACCAGGCGACGCTGCTGGTGGTTGGGAGGGAGCGATGAGCGGCTCGCGAGGGGTATCCGTTGTGGGGGCTGTTAAGGGGAAGCGATGCCAGGAGCTACCAGGAGGGTTCGTTCACCAAATGCTTGCTTAATAGCTTTATATTGTGTTTAATTGATGCTTGGTCATATGCGATGGTTGATGTTTAACTGATCTATTTGCAATATTGTATTTTCAATGATGTTTGATGAAAAGATGTGGTGTGGCTGATAATATAGTCGTTGGTTATGATTGATTTTCACAATGGTTTGTGAAGGTCAATAATGCCGCGAGTGATGATGATCAATTAATGATGGTTTTTGATGGTCAACTATATAGTTACCATTGGTTACTAGTGGTGACTATTGTTGCGGTGGTTGTGGTTGTGGTTGTTGTATCCGTATGGCCTGAGAACCGCCTCAGGATCACCATGACTGACTCAGGATCACCATATCCCTTGTAGCTGCGAAGTTGCAAAGTACTCAGCAAGATTACCTCAGTATGGCGGGCATCTACGGCGACACTTTAAGGTCAGTAGTTGATCCAACTGATGGTAGGTGTCGTGACTACCGGTGCTAAGTTTCTTCGTTTCTCCCAGCTCCCAGCTGTTCCTAGCGTCATAGAATTTCTGAGCATTGAGGACCAGCCATGATTCCTTTCTTAGCAATAGCTATAGCTAAGGCCATACCTATAGCCAAGCCATAGCCATAGCATCCCTATAGCCATAGGAGTTCATAAAGGGATGTGACATGGCCTGGGATTTCTTGGTCACGGATTCCTTAGCCATGACTGGTAGGCCAAGGCAGGTCCCAGCTCCGCGGATCACATTTGGCTCCACGGCCTTGAGGTGTGGACGCTGCTCGTGGAGCGTCACAGCCTCATACAGCGGAGCCCTGCTCGCAGGGGGAAACGTAGCGGCGCACTGCGAAGTCTCTGGCAAGGAATCAGTATCCATAGGCAGCTATCATTAGCATTCGCCATTATTTACAGACATGACATTATCTATGCTAGCAACCATAGGCAACCATCATCTAGCTGGCAAGCATCATGTATGTATGACTATCTTTCCATTAGCCACCAGTTCGATGGTTGTTCATGGATGTTGGTGCCAAATCAGTGCTGATCAAATTTGCGACTGGGATGCTTGGGCTGGTGACAATATTGACAATGCGATCAAAGAATGACTATGGTCACCATGGACCCATCTGCAAGGTTGAGACATTGCCCACGTCACCAGGACCGTATAATACAATCATGATCAATAGTGATCAATTGTGTGTGTATTCTTTTTTTGTTGAATCATCATACACTTGTTCGACCCACACTTACAGTTGTTAGACCGATACACAACTTATCTTTGTGTCGTATTTCGGTCCATCGTACCCTTGTTCGATTCAGTTGTATGGACTTTTGCCCATGATCATCCATACTACACCCCTGTGAGCAGAGGCATGGCTTCTGATCTTTTTTCGGCTGACTGTGGATGATCGAAAATACATGTGCGCCTTTTTGTGCGCGATTTTCCAAATTTTGCAGCTTGAATTTGAATTTCTTGCTGACCCAATAATGTCACTTGCACAGCCATATCGAGCCATGTGAACCCTAGATCTTCACAGCATCTTTAAGAGACTCGGAGATCACAATGTGATCTTGGACACGATAATCTGAGCCATGATCAAAAACGGTGATTGACCTTCATTGGGAGATGGTCATCCATACAACATGTTTAGCACCATGGATCACATGAGTTTAGCCAACGGCACCTGGATTCTGTGACCATTTTCAACCACAAGAAGAACGCACTTGTTTCGTTTCCAAGATTGGCACCTGAAGAAGCGGGAGGTCGTCCACAAGTAGCAACTGCAGCAGCAGATCTTTCGAGGGTCGCCGCGAGGTAAAATTGCTTCGCTGGGGATCCACTCTCCACGGACGATGGTCATACTCATTGGATCGCCGGGTAAACGATGATAATGGTTGATAATGGTTGATGCACAGGCTTGATTTTGATGTTTACCATGGGCAATAGCGCTTAATACTCATTTATAGTGGTTACGGGGTTTCCCTCTGGTAATCAAGAATGACTTGGCTGGAAACTTGCCATTACAGCAAAACATTCTAGAAGCAGTGGAGTATTGTGGCTTGGCCATTGCCACGCTAGAATACCACAGGGTGATAGTGATATAAAATGGTTATACTGCAGCCATGGATGGTGATGCCTACCTACGGATTGGTCACAGGGATTATTTGGGGGCTTGGTGATGATTGCAATGGAACATGTTGAGGTTGAGAATGATAGGGACCTACGAATGATATGAGGACATTTTGGCATACCAACCATGCACTAGATAGCTGAAGCATAGAACATGAACAACTGGTCCCCAAAACAGGATTCACCCAAAAGATATGCAGTTGAGAAGTAGTTCAATGTTTCACTAACCACAGGTAGCCGACAAATAATCAGTCTACAACAATAACCAACATTGGCGATTACATGCTAACACTGCTAGATGAAGTGCTGATGAGATCCTCAGTGGTGAGTGGTTGTTCATCATCGCTGATGCATAGTGGTTGATGGTGGTCAATGATGGGTAGCGACTAGTTGAATAATGGTTGAGTGATGGTTGGTTGGTGATGAATTCATAGTCACGTAATGATGGCCAATTGTATTTGTTCAATGATGATTGAATATGGTCATTATTAGCACTGATGCTGTTTGCTCCTTCAACGGAAATACATTTTTTTGAAGCACTGCAAAAGTGATTAATCCAACGGTTGTGAGTGGCACCAGAGTAGATCTTATCAGCAGTATAAACATCGTTAATCATTGTTATAACCAGTGTCTGTAACAATATGAAAGTTCAGAATTATAACACCAACGGTTTTTAGAACCATTGTTGATGTTGATTTATGTATATGACCAGTATTATCACCAGTATAGATATGATCACATCATCCAAGTATGGCCGTTGCAATCGTTCAAACCACGTGAGAGTCCTACGGCCGAGACGACTTGAGTTGGCAGTCAAGTCGTGGAGAAGCGATCTGACTTTTACGGCGTCCCTTGAACTCCTTGGGTCCGCCACACCTAGTGGGCGTGGTCGTGGTATCGCGTGAAGCACACGACCACCACAGCTCATTAGGCGTTTTCCATTTAACGATTTCAATGCGCTAACAGCCACGAAGACACATACAATTATTTCCATGAAGTTATACCCCAAAAACCAATGGTTTCCCTATTGATAACGGCTACTATTGGATGGTTTGTAGGTACCACCATTTTTGGACAAACCCACCTGTAGCAGGGATCGCATCGTTTTTTTGGGGCTACCCAAGCACCTCGTCAGCAGAAAATCTAAGTTTCTTTGCTACGCATATTCTTTCTATTCATGCACAAGTGCAACAGTTACACATCCTATTGAATGTGCAATGCATTTCTGCATAGGTGTTGGTGGATGCGCAAATGCATGTTATACTAGATATATCAATAAAACTGGTATTGTGTGAATTGGTGCATTGAAGATCCAGGATGTCGCTTTTCAATCTAAGCGCGGATCGACTGCCGCCCAATCAACGTCGTGATGAGAAACAGAGTCGCCTGAGCGTCACCTGATACATCAGCCACGGGTATAGCTGGGATGTTACAAGGTGGCCTTCCTGGTGGGTTAACTTGGGTTAGAGCATGTTTTAACGGAGGTAAGCAGCAGTTGTAGTAGATACAAAAATAGCTGTATAGATGGCGAATCTTGACCAACTGACAACTTGAGGGGCCCACTTTGTACTACGGATTGAGTCATCAAGTGAAATAGGGACCCAGCAAGCAAAGAGATACTTGCTGAGTAGTTATCAACCTCTGACGTAGATGACCTATGACTGAGCTTCAATTCATCTACTCTGATCATTAATCAATTGTCTACTCCAATCATTCTATCTATCTTAGATTAATGATAAATGATAATCTGATCATTAATCATTCATTATATCTACCTTCTATTAATGATAAATGCCAATCTGAATCATGGCTTAATTGTGGTAACGGGGAGTCATCATCAACTTGACATAGCTGGGAGGCGCCCCATCAATGGAAGCTAAGGGGATTGACCCCTAAAGCAGCTGTGGATCACTGGATCGACAACTGCTCGAGGAGTGCTGTATTTCTTCTTTTAAAACGATTTCACTGGTCATTGCTGCGATTTTGGTTCTTGTGTTTCTTTTTGTTCCTTGTCTTTTGTTGCTGCTTGTGCTGCGGTGGTGCGCTTCAGTCGGATTGACCCACTGCGAAGCGGATTGCGCATTGCTGAAGGGGTCCCACTGTCCAGCCCGAGCCTTGCTGTAAAGCTCCAATTCGCAGGTGGAAGGTTTCTGTTTTGAGTTCCTCAAGCATCAATTCCCCAAAGCTGGCCCAACCCCCAAGCTCCATCTTCAAAAAGTGTTGCATGAAGACAACACCTTCTCAAACTTAAGATGATGTTGATCATGATCATTCTTTTTCGGCTCCAGACTTTGACAGCGGTTTGTGCAATGATGGTGTGCCCCGAAAACGTGCAGTGTGATCATTTTTGGGATGTTTATGACGCCTGTACATAATTTCTGTGGGTGTTTCATTCTTGCCATCAGTGCAGGCAAGCAAGATTTTTGTTGATGAACAGTATAGAAAATGAAGGCTACATCCAGCTGCTGTTGCTGGTCAAATCCCTATGGTTGTTGGTTATGTACCCCTGATGGTTGACTATAGTCACTATAGTCCCATTGTTGTCCAACTTGTTGTGGCTTACATCTCCATTTTTGTTGGCCAATGGCCCCAACTTGTTGTGAATATCCCTGGTATTTTGTTCACCATGTAGCAGCCGGAAGGGGATGGTCCAACTTGATATACTCCAGGATCACAGCCTGGTTGCATGCTGGCAAATTGAGCTGGAAGTGGAAAATCTACCGTTCACAGCTGGTTTACCTACGGCTGATGGGTGAATCCATCATACCAAATCCATCCCATACTCCAGGACGATACGGGGGAAATTGCAGCTCTTGTCCTTGCTGGACATTCCGGGGATACCACAAGTGGGATTCATGTTGGGGGATCCTGGCTATGATTCACCATTACTAAGGGATGATAACGATAACCTGTCTTGCTCTGCCAAGGTGCAGGGGCTGATCCGAAGATCAAGAGCACTACCATTATTGGGATGATCATCAATCCATTCACGGGCCAATCTCAACATACAGCAGTTGGATGACCCATTGGGTTCGGTAGAACTTACCCTGCAGCATTTCATTGTCGCAAGTCTTGGCTTCGATGCGACGGGTCGCCAACAAGTTGAACACGCACTCAGATCTCAAGCAGGGTTCACACCATCACAGAAGGACCATTGACCATGATTTACGGCCATCTAGTATTGTTCGCCATCATTTCTCCAGCAATGACCCATTGCATGTTGGGTGTTTATTGCGATTCCTTCATTTCAATTTCCTAGCTTTTTCTTAATGAATTTTCACCGTGAGACTATCCAACAGGATTGTGAACACTTCCAATTCGCTTGCAACTGCTCCAACAAAATGACCAGCTTCTAACAGCTTCAGTTCAGCCTAAGCTGTCGTTGGTGGGTCATCCTTTGAAACCTGTCCTTCCTGCCTGACCACGACCTGCGGGACGCCCCGCAGATGGTGAAGAGTCCCAGGGGAAGCACCTGCCATGGATGGGTTGGGGCCGGGAGTATCGCTGTTGGGTAACCAGCTGGGTTCTGGTGACCAACTGTGCCTGTTCCAATCCAGGATCCATGTAGATCTATGTGGTCTCCTTGAACCAACACATATATATATATATGGGATTGCTGCTAGTTGCTATCATGTGTTCATACTATTGTCGCCGGCTCTATCGTGGGGTTTGGTATTTTGGTTATATTACACATTCACCCAATCTTTATTTTTTTGATTTGATCAGATGCGATCGGATCTTTCCTGGCGATGATTTGTGTTATTCCGATTCTCTCGCCATAGATCTGATATATCAATATGGGTGTTTCTCAAAATAGGGATACCCCCAAATTTTCCCATAGTAGTCATTTCAGTAATATAACATCCATGGCTTTGGGATTCCCTATAGTATGAGATACCACCATTGTAGTTGTAGAACCATCATTGATGCTTGTTATCCCCCATTCTTCATCACTAGAATCCTCCCAGCTGATCCCCTGCTCCAGGGGAGGGCAGGAGCTACTTGGGGTAGCCAGCAACCCAAGGGTACTCGTAGACTTCACCAGCACTTTTTTTTGCCAAGGGAATGGGAATCCAGCCGGATGGTTGGATGATTTCACCTGTTGGGTATGGCTTATGAGTGGTTTCTCTAGAATATATTTGCCCATATCTGTCCATATCTATATATCAATCTGTCTCTATGATCTATCCATCTATCTTATCTTATCATATCTGGTCTTATCTTATCTTATCCAATCGTATCTTAAATTATCTTTTCTTATCTTATGATATCTCATCTTATCTGATCTTATCTTATTCTATCTTATTCTATCTTATCTTATATCGTCATATTGTTACGTTATTTTTTAATCTCATTTATGTTATCTTATTTATCTCATCATATCGTATCTTATCTTACCTTATCTAATCTCATCTTATCTCATCTTATCTTATCTCATCTTATCTTATCTCATACTATTTGATCATATCTTATATTATATTATCTTATCGGATCTTATCTTATCTTATCTTATCTTATCCTGTCTGTCTGTCTGTCTGTCTGCTTGTCTGTTTCTCTGTTTGCCTGTTTGCCTGTTTGTTTGTTTGTCTGTTTGTCTGTTCGTCTTTTTGTCCGTTTGTCCGTTTGTCTGTTTGTCCGTTTGTCGGTTTATCTATCTATCTATCGATCGATCGATCCATCCATCCATCCATCCATCCATCCATCGATCCATCCATTCAGCCAGGCAGCCTTCCATCCCCCTATCGAAGATTATTTTCCTCAAAACGCAGATGGATTAAATCATATTTCGTGGCATGTGTCATTGATGGGTACGCGGGTACGCATGCATAATTGCTCACGCGTACCATGAGGCTTGGGGCATTTGCGTGCCAGTGGTGTGCACCGAAACAAGCAGGGATGCCAAGTGAGTGCTGACTTTTGGTGGGATTAATGATTCAAGGTATGCTGATGATCAGGGAATATCATGGTTCCCAGGAACCAATGGCTTCTAACAAGCCATTTGTCATGGTTCTTGGTGGTTGATAAAGAATAACTATGGTTCATGATGAGTATAGATATTGGTATGTTTCATTGTATGCTGTTACATTTGCAGCTAGGGCTTGGTCAATCATGGTGCCTACAGATACATGTATCACAACGCGCAAGAGTATGGATACCTATTGTTGGCCACTTGTTTCGCTCGAAGTCATCACCTTCGTTTTTGCGAATTCCCAGGTTGGTTTGTGGTTTGGAGAAAAGGCCATCGGTACTTTCTCAAAAACCAGCTGTTTTTGGGGGGTGCTTGAAATATGGACAGAGTCATACTATCATGATTTCCATCCAAAGTGAATGTTTCCAGGGAGAAGCAATATGGATGATAGCATCATGTGCAGCAACGACCAGCTGAGATGTGAAGCCAAACAGCTGCTGGACAGCACCTGGGCCATAGCTAGTGTTCAGCCAACGCAGTAGCACCATCTAAGTGGTCGGGAGTCTGCATATCATCCCACCGAGAAATTTTCAGCAGATCCCTACCATGAAGGCTCACAAATCGGCAAGCAATGACTGAAGAGCCCCCCATTGCTCCGCATGGTCATGATTATCATATGGTGGTGTTTCTCAAGTCATAGGGGTCCCCTACTTATCATCCATTATCAATCATTCGTAGTAATAACCAACCATTTTGAGTGTTCCCTGTTTTGAGAAACCATCAGATGTTATTGCCTCAATACCATTGTAATCATTGCCATCATTGCCATTAATTACCTTTACAACAATGACCATTACCATTACCTTGATTACCTGTATCAGCCATGACAACCATCATCATTAGTTAAGACTGCCTGATATTATATGATGACTGAGTTTCAAGAATATGATGCACTTGAAACCATCGATGTCCATGGAGAAAGCATCAAACACCATTGAGAACCATGATTATCGTGTAATTCCTAAATCACTCTTAATATCTCTTAATCTCATGAAGAGTAACCCAAAATCATTAGAAAACCATCAAACATCAATAGAAAACCACCCAAAACCATGAAAGTTCCCCAAATCTCATCCCTTCAAACTTCCATGGCCGAGCCGACCCCTGCACTGCGATGCCGCGGCTTTCGAAACCGCGCTCCGTTCGGTTTCGGTTTCGGCGGCGTGCCGAAACCGCCGCGGAAAGCAGCGAAGCTGAAGGCGTGGATGGGGTGAATACTGCTGGGGTGTGCAAAGAACCATGGTGATTTGATGGTAAATATACGAGTCATGTTGACCCAGGGTCAATAAACCCCAGGTTTATTCATTGGGGGGTTAACATTAGTAGTTTAATGATGTTTGATGTTAATATAGTAAACCATTAGTATTGATAGCAAGTAGTTCAATGATTTATCATGAGCCATTAGTAGTAATGTTGATACTAGTATTAGTGGTTCATAGTAATGGTTGCGACATGTACAATATAATGATTAATCCAGTCTTACAAAGGTTGGTTGAATGTTAACAATAGGTTGCATGAATGGTAAGGAATGGTAATTCAACAGGTAATGATGGTTTGACAATAGTTAGATTAATGGTTGGCAATGGACCAACAAGGAATAATTAGTGGTATACAATGGGCAATGATTATTAGTTGAGAAGGGTGGTGAAGCATTATGACATACCCAGCCAATACCCGCAGCAATTATGATGACAGTGAACAATTGTGCTTAGGGGTTATTTTGATAGATTGCAACTGGTAATTATCATACATGATAATGATGCTTGTGATGACATTTTTTTACCATGAACAATATTGATATATCACGATGGTTGAGACAAAGACGATTCATAATCTCGTAGATGGGTCGGGGCTATCCCCTCACCCACTAAGAGGCAGCTAACAATATATAATATAATTAAGTACTTTGGGACGATTACTGTGGGGATGGTCCAAGGTATAACCAAGGACACGTAGATCCCATCTAACCAACGCGATTGTCCAACCAGAACTTTTGCAACACCAACTGACCAGTGCTATTGATAGTGTTCAATGATTTCTGAATCTACCAACCCAAGTAAACAACAATATTGGCCAACAGTATATTCCAATTTGCAGATCCGAAAAATACAAAGCAAGTAGATCCCAACTATCACATCATCCTATCTGCCATCTAAATGACTAGATCCCAACCAGTATAAATAAGGGTTCCCCCAAATCTTCTAATATTGCAATACATAGTTAGTCATTTTTAGTTAACTCATCCAAGCTTTCGGGTGCACAAGCCATTGAGAAACTATCCCAACAACAAAAAACATACGTGGCATAACTATCCCACCTCAGAAACTATCCAACCATTTGGATCAACAAATCTATGGTTGGATAGTTTCTGAAACCATCCAAATGGTTGGATACATCTACTGTTGGCTGCGTTTGGATCAACGCATCTCAATAGTTTGTTTTTTTTAACAATTTGGTGTTGATCCAACTATTGAGATAATTGTACAGCCGATGATTGTAAAACAACACATTTATTTTGTTAATTATCCCAATTAGGGATCTTTTAATCATTTAGATGTGTTTCCGATTGCATCAGCTGACTCAACTAAACAGTAGATGTATCTCTGTACCATTTGGATACATCCAACTAAACATCTCAACTCTTAACCAGCCACACCCCACGATCATCGGCAGGTTCCGAACCCCTGCTGCACGGTTTTTCTTGCTTCCAGCGTTGCGCTTCGGGCCGTGCGAGGCGCGGCAGCGATGGCCAACCCCTGCTCCGCATTGGTACAGAGTGGTACCCCTTGGTTAGATCCTTTGGTTTATCCGCTAGTTCATCAATCACATAGCTGGTATATGCCCTAGTTAGCTATACAGAGCGGTACCCCCGTGGTTACAAGTTGGTTCACAGCCCACCATCCAGTTATAGTTGTATCTACCCTGACTGGTAGTTGGTTACCCTAGTTATAAGCGAAGTTTGACTAAGTCGGGGTAGCACTCAGCAGCTATTGTCCACGTCCGTTGCAACGTTGCAATCCCTAGGCCTTGGCCGAAGACGAGATGAATCTTCACGCAAGCGCGAAGGTTCAGGACGAGGCGCCATGTGGGCTGCGGGGGGCGTGTCAGCAGCTGACGTTTCGTGTCTCCGCTTCGCCCAAGATCCAGGTCGATGGCTTTTCAAAAGTACATGGATGTTTCTCAAAATAGGGAGACCCCGGCAAATCATCCCTACATTGAGGGGTCCCCCATTATTATAAGAAGCACCCATATGGTGGTTCCCTATGAATCAATATTATTCATGGCATTATTCATCCCTATTATTTCCTAGGATTAACGCCTATGAATCAGTAGTATTATCTGTTATTACTGTAATATATTTGTCACTGTCATGAATATTGCTAATATGGAATTAATCCCATTAATATATTAATCCAATTATTACTGTAATATATTGTCACTGTCATGAATGAATTAATACTATTCCCTGGCATTATTTATCCAATTATTCATCACTGTCGGTGGATTTCCATATGTTGTAACTACTTTTGCACGGCTTCGCGCCCGCCAGCCTTGCGCCGAAAGCTTGAGCGCCAGTTGCCGCAGCAAGGCCGGGCCATTGCTGTTCCGCAACGGTGCAATCCCACATGGGCGTTGGATGCACCCCTGCATGCCCATGCGCCTCTATGCGATTGCACGCGGGTGTTTTGCTAATTTGATTTTTCTCTTTTTTTTTTCTCTCTTTCTCTCTCTGTCTCTCGCACCTCTCTCTCTGTCTCTCTCGTGCGCTGCTTGCTCTCGTTCGCTCTCGATTTGTTTTCGTTTAGTTCGTTTTGAATTGCATTTTGGTGCCTTGCATCTCTTGCATCCTTCCAAACATGAGCAGGTGGCAATGGCGGCAGCGCCCTCTCTTTGGAAACCAAACCGAAAGGGCAAGCAGAGGACTGGGCTCTTCCCAGCGACACCAAAATATGTCGAACGTGGCAAGTCAACATTGAAACATGATTGCTTGATGGCAGTCCATGAGGGGCGGGCAATGAATTTAAGCACATGGATGATTAGAACCTTTTCTTGCAACAGCGTTTTGGGTGAAGGTTTGATGTTTTTTCGGGAATATTGCGTGCGCAGGAGCAGCAGCTGTCAGCATTCCGGGAGTGGCTGAAACGAGGCCGGGAAACCGCAAGTCAACAATCTCTTTCATATTCAATGAATGAGAATCGTTTTTCCACCAGTCGTTTGCCTGCACAAACTAGTGGAAACTAGGATGACCCCCAAAAAATGTTCCCAGGGATTAAACAACATCTTATGCGTGTAGGTTTTGTTGCGACATCGCTTGCCAAATTGTTCATTGATCTCATTGGGGTGATGGCTTCTCAATGTGTTGGCTTGTTCTGCCATGTGCATGGCCCCTACTGATTGCCAAAATGGAGAAGCCGTGGCCTAGCCATGGGGTCAACAAAATTTGGATACATGCAGCCTCTATGCAGATGATGCAACCGTACTTATCACGGAAATCGCAGGAGCTTCAGGCTTACTACCACAAAGCGTCATTAACCATCAGTAACCATTAGCAAACATCATTGACCATCACTAACCACTAGTAACTAACATGAATCATCACTAACCACTAGTACTAACCATCATCAACCATCACTAAACCATCATAAATCATCATTCCCCATGAATCCTCCATGAACCAACCTTTCTGGTGGCATCGACAGTGAGACCCTGGTCCTTTCCCATCAGGTTCTGTGGATCTGCGAGGGGTTCGAATCAAGAGGTCACCTCTAGGAGGCTGGTTGCGAACTGCGAACGGGTGTCCCTTCTCCGATTTGGTATGCTCCAGCCTATGATTTCTGGAGAAGGAGCTGTTTCATCTATAAGCATGCTCAACCAATCATGATCTGTGGAACAGCGGATCCTTGCCTGTGATTTCTATATTTTCTGGAACCAATCTGCGCAATCCCCCAAAGGGGGCCAGGGATGGCCAGGGCGTCTGGGGTTTTGAGAACGGCAGGGGATCAAGTAAAAGGCGTGAAGGGCGTTGATGGGTTGGCATTTGAAGTGGGAAACTGCTGAAATATTGTTGGTCAATTTGTGTTTCTGATATGGATCCCTGAATTTCACGATGTTGTCATGCATGGCAATGCATGGGTCATGACAAAGAGGTAATGGATGGAAACGGACACCAGCAACTTAGTCCATACCAGGGTATGGTTGGGCAGCATGGGGATTTTCATGGTATATGCCCAATCAGTCTTCAACAGGAGCGGCCATTTTTGTTGATTGATAGTCCATTAGTAGTTGGTCAATTGGCACAGCATTCGTGCTCTTTGTTGAAGATGATTGGTCAGAAGGGACCCAATTTGGTCAGAATTCTGTACGCTTCAGGGGTTGATGTTTCGATCGACTTGTGGCTTGGCTGAAGCCACGGGCCCGATCAAACGATCCACTTCCAGGACACCAACATGGGTGTTTTTCAAAACAGGGTACCCCAAAAATGGTTGGTTTACTACTATAAATGGTGAATTAATAATGGATGATTTGGGGGGTCCCCTATTTTGAGAAACCCCCTTGTGGTTCCCCTGGCTGTTCACCTACCCATTTGTACAGCGCTCAATGTTGACACTGCTCACCATTTTGCTGGCGGCATATCATATCTCCCACTCAAGTGTTGGTTATAATCCCCTATTATCAACGATTAGCCAGCCAATCAACCAGTAATTGACCATTACTAGCAGTCAGTAGCCAGTATCAAACGCCAGTAAACCAGCCCATTTATCATATAGCTGGCATATCTTTCCCCTAGTTCACCATGGCCATTTCTGCCTTGCTGATTAACCCTTGGTTGTTTGGTCAACGTTGACTGAACTGGAACCATCTCCCAAGCTCTACGGCCAGGGCTGGGCCTGTTCGCAGCTCGGGACTTCAAGGAGGACGGGAGCACTTCAGGGCGAGGAATTTGGGGGGTTACGAACTCATGGATCTCGTGATTTCTCACCAACCACCTGACAGGTTCTGATCCACAGGTTTGAACCACCAACCTGGCCAACAGTTGGATCCCAGGTGCCTGGCCCATGGTATCCCAACATCTTCAACCCAAAAGTCACCTTGGCACAAACCCAAAACAACCAGAACTCCAGTTGGATCGTGAGCAACAACGGCCAGGATACCGTTAGGACAACATGACCGTTGAGAACAACGTTAGGATGACTACTTTAGAACAAGTGGAGTCTAGACCGCACGCAATATAAGGTGGGCCCCCAGCAGTTATAAATTGGGAGTTCAAGGCCTATAGCTGATAGACTTCACCCGAGTTCAATTATATAGGCAAGACCAACAGCTCGGGCCGTGGTTGGCTGCCCACCAACTGTAGGATGCTACAACAAGATTCCTCAGCTTTCCAGCTGCCAGGGTCAGCAGATCTTCGAAGTCCCCCGAGACTTGTGCCTCGAGGTGCGGATCCATCCCTGAGCCACCTCCAGTTTTACCAATGATGATGACCAACAAGAGGGCAACATAGTCGTCATGGTTACCAATAGGAGGAATGATGAGCAATACTAAGGGATAACCAACTGTTAGTGGTCATGGGGACCTACCATATTTAGAAACTTGGGATCTACCATTGGGGAAGCTGTATATACCAGAAGCTGGATCTACCAAGAGTTTCTGAATGATGAGAACCGGAAACTAATGGTAGATCCATCTCTGAATTACCTCCATAGCTGGATCGCCCATCATGACACACCAAATGCTTGCTGCACCGATGTGGGACCCCAAAATGGCGAGCTGGTGACAGATCATGAAGCTCGGCTGCTAAGCTGGTGAATGGGGAGAAGCATGGCATGAAATGGCCAGAATTGGGAAATCATTTTGTGGAACCGCATGTTCGACTCGGGTTCCATGTTTAAGATTACACATTGGGAGGCCAAGATGGCAATGGAAAATCCACCAATTATTCATGGTTTCCTCGGGTTTCTCTATAAAATTTGGTGATTTTCCGCTGCCATGTGAGTTTCCCAGCGTGTAATCAGTTGTGCAATCGTAGCTGCCAACTCTCAATTGGGGGCAGTCCATGTGCTTGAGCTGGCAAGCCTCCAGCAGTTGGGCCACACTCTCAAGAAATCAGGAGCTGGTTGACCTTACGGATTGGTGGTTTCTCAAAATGAGGGACCCAAAAAATGTTGCCAACAAATGATTAAGATTGGATGATTTGGGGGTACCCTCATTGGAAGAAACCGCCAATTCTTCTCGGAGGAGAGCTGCACTTTTTAGGGAATCTCAAATCGTCCACTTCTTCGTCATTTTTTGGTTATTTAGCCACTAACATCGAAAGTTAATAAGATGATAAGCATTATAAACCATGATTGGCCATGATCATCAATGATAGACTAGGATCAATCATAATGGCAAACCATGATTTATCGTGGCAAGTTGTATTGAACATCATTAAGCTTCACAATCATTGCAACTATTACTTCCGATGATCAGGCATTATCAGCCACTGTCAGCATAAATCATTTTATGACTCACTATACAGATTAGTGGTTTAAACACTTTCTATTTTCCCCTAGTATTTAGGGGGTTGATTAACTCATATTGTTTCAGAGAGGTTATAGCCACCAACCAGCGAATGGTTGGAAATTATCATTCATTTGGGATAGCTTATAGAGTTTATAACCGTGTTTTTGGGTTTTTATGCCTGATTCCCAACCATGTTTATAGGGATTACAATTGCAAGCTACAGATGTAACCAGCTTGTGGAGCTTCTAAGGGTTACATCCATATCCGCAGCTGCACATCCCTGCCTAGCTCCGATGACATCGGACGTAGCTGCGAGGTGCCAACGCAGAACTTCGATGTCCCCGACGAACCCAACGTGCTGTGGCGGGTGCCTGGGCTGCAGCGTTTCTTGAGCGAAGGCCTTGGAGCACCCACAACCGCTGAACCCCCTGAGTGTCACAGTAGATCGCTGGTGTTTCCGCACTTGTGGGTGGTTTATTGGTATATGGATCTTACCTTGTGGTTTATCATGGATAATCACGGTGGATCATGGTCGATGTTGATGATGATGATGGTGATGATGATGGTGATGATGATGGTGATGATGATGGTGATGATGATGATGATGATGATGATGATGATGATGATGATGATGAGATATAGCAGGCAACACTTGGTGGGGTACCAGTATGACTCACGCCAAGCTGCTTGAGGTCACACAGGAGCTACTGACACGCAGCCATGAAAAGAATCTTTGATCCCGTTGGTCATTCATAGCGGTTCCTATAGGATTAACAATGGTTATAACTATGGTGATAATAAATCATATTGCGATTCACTAGGATTTATGAGGCTTGTAGCAATTCACAATGGTTAATAATAGGGGAGAAAAACCAACCAGACTGGTTAAACAACTACTGGTTGGTGGTTTGATTGACGTTGTTTATTTTCCTTAGTAATGATTCACAAATGGTTGGTGGACAATTTTATTTTCCTTAATTAGTAATGATGAACAGAATTATTTTCCTTAGTAAATGATTAACATATGGTTATTTTATATTTTTCAATGGGATGGTTTAACCACCACCGGCAGATACCAGGAAACTGGCCCCCTCAAACGTCGTCGAACGGAAGCTGGCTGTGGGTCAATATTAATCGACCAACTAATAGGGGATAATCACCAGCAATAATGGTGGATAATAGTGGTAGTTATATATGGTTGTATGTTATTAATAGTTGCCAACCAATACTGGGATGATGACCTACAAAACCATAGGGAAAACCATGGTTGATGATGGGGGAACCAGGGGTACATGGTTTTGACCAACAGCCAGCTGGTTACATTTATCACTAGTTACGTTCGCCAACTTAGAAGTCCCGCCGCAGATAACATGGTCACTTGATCAAGCCGGGGAACAATAGGGATCCCATGGGATACCAATAGGGGGGTCAAACCCAACCACTACTGTGGAGTCATGAAAAAATCCGTCAATCGGACTTTGTGATCTTTTTTTGGATGCTTGACGGCTCCATTTATGGATATGTATTCGCCTGCAAATGAACTGTCGATTGCTCATCGGCATTCATTATGGTCCATTTTTCTGATCCAATTGGTTGGTGTTGCTTAGCGGTATTGCCAACTGTCACATGTGTAGATAGATTTTCATTTACTCGCATATGCATATTATGATGAATTCCCAACTTAACTTCCTGTTCAAAGCTGCACTGCCGCAAGTGCCACCATTGGAGGAAACACAACGTTTGTGATCCATAGATCATCTAGAACTTTGACCGCAGATTGCTGACAACTCTTTGAGGCATGGTCGTTTAGCATCAGTTGACCATCAGCTTCTGTACTGATTTATAATTCACACCGGTTCACAGCCACGACTTGTTGACAATGATTGATAGCTACAGTCAGTAGTGGTTGATTGCAATATGAGTCAACTAGCATATGATTATCTTCGGTCGCTTCTTTGAAGCACGTTGCGACCAGGCCTCTCAAAGCTACGATATGGATGCCTTCTTAGACGAGTCGGCGAAGAAAGCCGTTCTGTCCCTGCACCTCGTCCCCTTGAAGCCAACTGCCTAGGAGTGCTCACGCAAGAGTCACCTGCTCACGCACGGATGTCCTCGAACTAAGTCATCATAGGAGTCATCAACCTAGCTGGGTTCTGTCCCCTGATTCATCATGAATGAGCATCAGTTCCCGCTTTCACGGGGATCTTGTGGGACAAAACGTTGGTACGTGTATTCAACAGTTGGTAGGGTGAGCATTATATGATCAGACTTTGCCCAAGATTGGTTTAGAATTTAAGTCTTACGTTCCATGTCGTGGAATTAGGAACGTGGGTCAACTGGTATGGAGATAAGTGTTCCTGATATTGTAGTCAATTACTTGGGGTATTGTATAGATTGGGTTGACAACTGTTGCGTACCTCTATCCCTACAGCAACTAGCTAATGAGGGGGATAGTTCACCCATGGAGGACCCGATGATCAGGATTCCCCCAAACAGACGAGGCATAATATGCATGGGTTTAAGCCTGCAAGAGCAAAAACGCAAGGAGTAATCTGGTGGTTCCTCAAGCCACAAGGGTCTCCTAAATCATCCGATATGAATCATTTATAGTAGTAAACCAACCATTTCGGGGGTTCCCTATTTTGAGAAATGAGCATACCAATGGGTAACCAACTGGCCACATGGATGCCGGCCAAGGTCTTGTAGAGAACTCAGACCAACCGTTGCAAAGTAGCCACCATCAGCCATGGATGTCATGGTTTAGGGTAGCCACCACAAATTGTTCCGAACCACCAAGGGCAACAAGAATTCTGCCCACATTTCAGCAGTGCCTTCCTCCCTCGTTGACGGGGTCAAAACCTTGTACGAGTTGGTAGCCCTAAAATGACCCTGCACAAGTCGAACTGTTGGAATTGGTTCACTACTATCCCTTTTTGGGATGTTTTTGGTGGTAGTGCACCACATCCTACAACCACTGATGAACCACTAGTGATGTTTGCATGACCTACGACCACATCACTAGAGCCATCCCCAGCCATCCGCAGCCCTGGCTCCACCTTGGTCCCCACCCGAGGTCCCAAAGGCTGCTGCTGGAACGGCAGAAAGGCTCTGCCTCGGACTTTGCGGCGTATCTGGCGGTGCTGCCAGCCACATGGCCCTTGTGACCTGGGAGGAAGTTGGAAGAACATCCATGGTGCCAATGGCTTTCATGAACTGTCAATTATCAATACGATCATTATCATCATGATTATTGTTTTGAAGAATTACACATCCAAAAAGTAATGACATATACATATACATGTATGTATATATAGTACATAAATTGGAAACATAAAGGACAAGTCGATGCATACCGTAGTCAAAACAAGTTGATTAATGATGATGAAACATCGGTCATTTCAATGCTTTCGGGACGAAATCCAAGTTATGTTGACAAATTAGGACTGTGCTTTTTCAAGTTTTCCTGATGAAGACTTGAAAATGCGAAGGACCTTGAGAGTTCTTGAAGGGGTGGATAGGACGATGGACTGAGAGATGGAAGTGTTGTTCGGAGAGGGTTTCTATTGATACTTGGCCATCATTCGTACGCAGACTGATTGACTTAATTACTCACGAAGGCAGGGTCAAGAAACGGTTCGAACTTTCAACTTTGAGATTCCAATCGTTTGAATGCGGTGGCATGTGAGAATGAGTTGCTCCTGTCAAGATGATCCAACAGATACACTGTCCGTCTCAGGATTCTGGAAGCATTGTGGATCTTCTCTGACGAGTCGAGGGTTCTGAACACTCCTGGTTGGTCGTTGGTTTGTAAGTTCGTGGCTTGTCAGGCCTAAACATCAAGAATGATCACACTTAAGGGTCATTTCGGTGACATCAAGTCGTTTGAACAAATGGTTTCTCCAGCAACGCAGATCACCACAAGCAGATGAATTGATGTACTTCACCAGCATTCATCAACCAACTGACCCAGGCATCAACATCCATCAAGACCCATCAACCCAACCAACCATCAAGATCCATCAGCCAACCCTCCATCAAGACCCATCAACCAACATCAACCATCAACATCCATCAACCAACATCAACATCCATCAGCCAACCAACCATCAACATCAACTATCAACATCAACCAACCAACCACCAACATCCATCCACCAACATCCATCAGCCAACATAACCATCAACATCAACTATTAACATCAACCAACCAACCACTAACATCCATCAACCAACATCAACATCCATCAGCCAACCACCCATCAACATCAACTATCAACATCAACCACCCAACCACCAACATCCATCCACCAACATCCATCAGCCAACATAACCATCAACATCAACTATTAACATCAACCAACCAACCACTAACATCCATCAACCAACATCAACATCCATCAGCCAACCACCCATCAACATCAACTATCAACATCAACCACCCAACCACCAACATCCATCCACCAACATCCATCAGCCAACATAACCATCAACATCAACTATTAACATCAACCAACCAACCACTAACATCCATCAACCAACATCAACATCCATCAGCCAACCACCCATCAACATCAACTATCAACATCAACCACCCAACCACCAACATCCATCCACCAACATCCATCAGCCAACATAACCATCAACATCAACTATTAACATCAACCAACCAACCACTAACATCCATCAACCAACATCAACATCCATCAGCCAACCACCCATCAACATCAACTATCAACATCAACCACCCAACCACCAACATCCATCCACCAACATCCATCAGCCAACATAACCATCAACATCAACTATTAACATCAACCAACCAACCACTAACATCCATCAACCAACATCAACATCCATCAGCCAACCACCCATCAACATCAACTATCAACATCAACCACCCAACCACCAACATCCATCCACCAACATCCATCAGCCAACATAACCATCAACATCAACTATTAACATCAACCAACCAACCACTAACATCCATCAACCAACATCAACATCCATCAGCCAACCACCCATCAACATCAACTATCAACATCAACCACCCAACCACCAACATCCATCCACCAACATCCATCAGCCAACATAACCATCAACATCAACTATTAACATCAACCAACCAACCACTAACATCCATCAACCAACATCAACATCCATCAGCCAACCACCCATCAACATCAACTATCAACATCAACCACCCAACCACCAACATCCATCCACCAACATCCATCAGCCAACATAACCATCAACATCAACTATTAACATCAACCAACCAACCACCAACATCCATCAACCAACATCCATCAGTGTCAAACTTTCTCCATGTGGCTAGGCCCCTTGTAAAGATTAGCATGGCCAGTGCATTGGATGACACGCACAGTTGAGAAGGCATGGACACGCACAAATCGATGTGTGTACCTAGTGGCCCAAAGCAAGTAGAAAAGAGCGTTCAGGAGCTACCATGTCATTTGACATGGTAGCGGAGCTACGTCTCCCTACCCGAGGGTTCATGGCATTCCTTTGGTGTTTGGGAGTGATCCAGGGCTATGCAACCCTGGCACCTGCTGGACGAACCGGTCCCTTGTGTCAGTGGTATGGACATGGTGGCAATCGAGAAGTGTACCACGGATGTTTCGGAATTCCTTGCAGAACTGGGTTGGCAACGTACAATCTGGGCAGTACAGGTGAGGAAGTTTCTTGCAGTGGTGATGCGGTCAATTGCTCTACAGGTGAGTGTGTCGACAGTTCATGGATCGAGACAGGAGTCTCAGAGGACAGGGTGTCCCAACCGGAAGTGGTGTGCAGTGAGTGGTACATTGCATGGTACATTGAGCAATTGCATGTGTGGTACAGTGGTATTTCGATGTTGTCAGTGGTGGCTACAGTGATCAGTTTCATTGGTTATGTTGTGATCGATGGGATTGTGTGCAACCATGTGGAGAAGAATGACAACAAGCCCTGCCTGAGATTGAATCAAATCATGCGAGGTACTGCGCTGTTTTCTGGCATGATATGTGACTGTGTGTGGAAGCCACGAGTGTATGTGTGGGTGACAATGTGCATCTGCATGATTCTGGTGGTGTGCATTCAGTGGTACAGAGGACGATGCAGGCGATGGCAGTTGAAATCAAGATTGAGCAGAAGGAGGTGCCACTTGAGTCAGGTTGCGGCGAAGAAGATGGTGAAAGCAGTCTGTTTTCTGGTGATGGTCCATGGTGGAGCAGCTATGGATCAACAGCAACAGCAATTTATGGAACAGATTGCTGAACTGACGAGAGCAGCGACCCAGGCGAGCCAAGCAGCTAGCCAAGCTGCTACGGCTGCAGCTCAAGCAGTGCAAGCTGGTCAACAGAAGACAGCAGGTTTGGAGGCAGCAACGAAGATTCTGAAAGCCCCAGACTACTACAATGGTGAGGACGTGGTAGCATTTCAGAGCTGGAAGACTTCATTCGAGACGTGGCTATGTTTCGGTGATGAACGGTTTGTGGGTCTCCTTGCAAAGGTGGACAAGATGACAGCAGCTCCAGATGCTAACCAGTATACTCCTGACCAACGATCAACTGCGCAGAAGTTCTTTGCAATTCTCTCTTCGTACTTGCGTGGTAGGTGCACGCATTTGGTGAGAGCCAACAGTGATTCCAAGGATGGCTTCAAGCTGTGGTATCAACTGTGTAGAGAGTATTTGCCAAGCACTAGACAGCGTACGCTATCTCTGGCTCAGGCACTTTCCCAGTTCCCGAGCTTCGATGGGAAGGTGTCATTCCTGGAGAACGTGTTGAAGTTTGAGCAGTTGGTGAGCCAGTATGAGAGTTCATCTTCTCAGACCTACCCTGAGGATTTGAAGAGTGCTACATTGCTGCGGTGTGCTCCTCAGAAAGTTCGTGATCACCTTCAGCTTTCGTTGAAAGATACCAGCACCTATGCTGATATCAGAGAAGCGATGTTGAGCTATGAAAGGGTGACACGTGGATTTTCCCAGGACCAGATCATGAAGTCCCTTGCTCCTCCTGATCCTCCAGATGATGGTGGTCCTCGTGCAATGGAGGTGGATCGAATCAACGACAAAGGCAAGGGAAAGAACAAGGGCAAAGACAAAGGCAAAGGCAAGAGTGGCTGGTCGACTGGATGGGGAGCAGCTGGTGGAGCAGGCCGGTTTGGAGGCCGTGGCAAAGGCAAAGGAGGTAGGAAAGGAAAGGGCAAGAAAGGAGGTGGCAAGGACAAAGGAAAGTCCAAAGGAAAGACGAAAGGAAAGAAAGGAAAGTACTCGGATGGATGTCACATTTGCGGTGATTTGAATCATTGGAGTCGTGATTGTCCTCAGAGAGTGAACCAAGTTCAGAACGACCCCTGGCAATCTCAACAGCAACAGCCTTATCAGCAGAGTGGAGGACAGCAGCAGCAGCAAGCAGCTCAGCAATCGAGTGCATCGAGTACACAACAACCAGTTCCATCAGGTGTTTCTGCGAGAACCTCGTTGTCTTCAGCCTCAACAGTGAGACGTGTGTTCAACCTTGGTCTGCCTACTCTCTCTTCCTCAGCTTCAAGCTCTGTGAGAATGGTGTGCAGTGACGAACCAGGGTATCATGTGCTGGAGAAACATGAGTTGGAAGCGGTTGAGAATGACTACTTCTATCAATGGTTTGATGGATACTATGACATTGATGAGAACCTAGCTGTGATAGATGAAGATATATCTCGATCTCCTACATATGCTGGTGTTGACAGTGCATCATCAGATGATGAACTGTTTGTTCGAGCAGCTGTTGAAGAAGTGTTGCCGGAGGATGAAGGTGAGTTCACGTACATAATCCTGGATTCTGGATCAGATGTTTCTCTTCTTCCAAGTAGTTTTGCTCCAGATAAAGCCCCTGAAGGACGATACAACTTGCGTGATTGTCAAGGTCAGCAATTGAAAGTGTGGGGAACCAAGCAAGCTGAACTACTGGTTGAAGATGTTGACCAGAATCAGGCGATTCTGAGGCAAGAGTTCATCATTGGTGAAGTGACGAATTGCTTACTTTCCCTGGGACAGATGATGCAACGTGGTTGGAAGCTGAAGCATGAACCTCACAAGGATGGTCTATTCTTGTCTTCTCCTGATGATGAGTTGAAGATTCCAGTGGTGTACCGTGGTTCTTCATTGGCAATTGAGGCTCATGTGCGATGTGTCACACAAGATGAAGAGGTAACTGCCAATGTTTTCCTGGTGCAAGTGCAATTGCATGATAGATATATCGCTCGTACCTATGGTAGCTGGGAAATGACTACGAATGGAACTCCCTACTTGCTGACACGTGGGAATGAGTATGTGGATGCAAGGATGATTTGGGGAGAGCGTCAACCATATAGGACCACGCTGATTCAGAAAGTTGCACGTGGAGCCCGGGACAGGTTCAAGTGGGAGATAGCAGAATTGAGCTGTTACTACTTGGATAAGGATGACTGTGGTGGAGTGATTCCAGATTGCATTGATACCGAGTATGATGTGTTGACGATTCTGACTCAGAAAGCTCATCCATTGGGCTACATTGGTGCAGTGTTGGAAGAAGAACAACCACTACAGGGTCTACAGGATGTTGTCATGGATGTTCCACAAGCCCCTCCAGAGGGTGCCCCGGAAGAGGTAGGTGAACCAGAACCTCTCGAACACGGTCCAGAAGCAGGTCCCCAGCTTGATAGACAGGTTGAAATCCCTGATTCAATCATGATCAATGACATAGAGCTCAAGGCTACTTCTTCAGTTCGGGACTTGAGACAAGCTGCGAGATTCCTTGGGATTAGCCAAGCTGGTTCTAAGAAGAAAATGTATGATAGGATTGTGACCTGTCATTTGTTGGCTTTGAGAAGAAGGTCATTGGAAATAGCTGAAGAGGCCTACAATGCAGAGGCAATAGAGCCAAGACAAGCCAGGATTCCAGGACGAATGCCAAGTGTCAAAGAACGACGTCTCCATGAGCTTACTCATTTACCATTTCGTGACTGGTGTAGTCATTGTGTGGCTTGCAAGTCAAGGGATGATTATCAGAAGTCAACTCCTCCAGAACAGGTCGAACAACGTGAACTGCCTACGGTTCAGATGGACATCATGTTTGGTGTTGGTGGTGCCAAAGTCTTGATTCTGGTTGATGTGTGGACACGGTATGTGTATACAGTGGCTATGAAGACTAAGAGTGCGAAGCAGGTTGCAGAAGCAATTTCGAATTTCTTGGGTATGCTTGGGTACTTCCAGAAGGTTGAGCTGGTTTGTGATAATGAGCCAGTGCTGAATTTGGGTGCCCATCAAGCCAAGATCATGCGTGAGAGATCAGGAATAGAACTCTTGATTCAACCCACCAAGAGTTTTGACAAAGGTCGAACAGCCATTGCAGAGAGAACGATTCAGACAGTGAGAAACCAGTCCAAGACGTTGGTAGCTGATCTGGAAGATAAGCTTCAGGTGAGGTTTGAGGACGACCATGTGATCCACAAGTGGAGTTTGGTGCATTCAGCATGGCTTCTGAATCGGTTCAGTGTGCATTCATCGCTTGGGTGTACCCCGTACCAAAGTTTGCATGGGAGGCCATACAATGGAAAGATTTGCAATTTCGGTTCATTGGCATTCGGATTGACTGGTGGAAGAGGCTCATCAAAGTTTAAGCCAGCATGGGTGAGAGGAGTGTGGCTAGGAAAAGACGCTGGAGACCAAGATATATTGGCAGTGACTGATGGTCGGTTGATTCGTGTTCGAGCAATCAGACAGGTTTCTGAAATTTGGTCTTCACACCTAGTCCTATCCATCATTGCTGGACCAGATGAGCTTCTGAAAACGGCAACCAAGACAAAGGTGAAACCAGTTCCAGCTCTACCACCAGATCCCAATTCTCATCTGCAGATCCCAGACAAAGAACCAGATGGTGACCAGAATGATGATGATGATGAGGATGGAGAAATGAATGAGGATGAGGATGATGATGATCCTGGACCTGATGAAGCAGGGTCAGATCCTCCAGACACCGATGATGGAGGTGGAGAAGGACCTGGTGATGGTAGAGGTGCCGGAGGTGGTGCTTCAGGTTCACTTGGACCAGATGCGACTAGTGGTCAAGGTGAGAAGCACGCGATGGACGACAGCAAAGATAGGCAGCAACCGCCTAAGCTGCCTAGAGTCTCTTCATACCAGCAGAAGCATGTGAGAGTTGAGGCCAGTGATGAGCATGTGAACAAAGCTGCGAGAACTGACACAGGTGGGGTTTCTTCGAGTCCTACTGGTGGTTTGGCAGCTAGTCCTACATTTGCTGGCAACATTCGAGCAGTTGGTATGTATGGGGAGATTGAAACGTTTGCTGACTTTGAGCCTGAAGAGGAGATGGATCCAGATTGGGTTCTTGTCGACCAGGAGGAGGATGAGCTGTGTGATGAAGCAGGTGGACCGCCTCGAATGTCTGAAGAGGAAATCCAAGAGTTGGATCGACAAGCAGCATTGGAGGAAGTATCACGACTGCGTGACATGAAAGTCATCCAGGATCATCCCAGCCTTGATGGTACAGAGAAGACACTGACGACAAAAGAAGTGTACGACTGGAGGTATAGGGATGGTCAGTGGAAACGAAGATGCAGAATAGTTGGTCGTGAGTTCTGAGCTGGAGATACCTCCCATCCTGACACTTTCTCTCCAACTTCAGCCAAGTGGGTTGTCAATCTATTGATGGTGTTGGCCCAGGTATTTCGATTAGCAGTGATGGTATTAGATGTGAAAGATGCCTTTCTCACAGTTCCTCAACGAGAACCGGTTGTAATCAGCATTCCAAACTGGATCAAGCAATGTGGGATGGCAAGCGCATCATTATCTTACTGGCTATTGTTGAAATGTTTGCCTGGTCAACGCAGTGCAGCACTACACTGGAATGAGTACTTTCAGAGTGTTGTTGAAAAGATTGGCTTTCTTTCCTATGATGGGATGCCCACGTTATTCAAGCATGTTGAGAAGAAGATGTTCATCACTATCCATGTCGATGATGTACTGGTAGTAGGACAGTCAAGTGAGTGCAGATGGTTGGAAACCGAACTGTTGAAAGAGTTCAAGTTGAAGGTGGAAGGACCTTGTGAAGTAGGCCAACCGGGTGAACTCCAATATCTCAAGAAATCCTTGATCTTCACTGGTGATGGTGTGGTGATCGAACCCAACAGGCAGTATATTCCCAAGCTGGTTGAGTTGCTGAAAATTGAGAACAGGAGAACCAAGACTGTTCCACATCATGCGAACCTAGAGGCATATAGTGCAGAACACGTGTTTGCTGAAGAGAAGTTGCATGGTGATGAAGTGACACAGTTTAGAGCTGGTTTGGGACTATGCTTGTACGTTGCGCAAGATAGAGTGGATATACAAGAAGCTGTTAAAACTCTTTCTTCGTACATGGGATGCCCTACAGTGAAGGCACTTTCAGCATTGAAGCATTTGGTTTGCTATTTGCGTGGGAGTGACAGGATCGGTACATTGATTCCATGGTGTGGCATGGGTGATGTGTTGAGTGATCATTGGGACAATGATGGTCATGAGAAAGTACCTGAACGAGCCAACTTTGTGATCGAGTGCTACTCTGATTCGAACTGGGCAGGTTGTCAGTCTACTCGCAAGAGCACCAGCAGCGGGATGATTTTCGTGTGTGGTGCCCTAGTGCTGAGTCTGTGCAAGACTCAAGCATCGATTGCTCTATCGAGTTGTGAAGCAGAGTTGTTGGCTGCGACCTATGTACTTTCAGAGGCATGTCAAGTGTCGAATGTGCTCAGATTCTTGGTTGGTGAGACATCGTTGGTGAACAACAGTGGCGTCAGCATGTTCCTATATATGGATAGCTCGAGTGCTCAGTCAGCTTTGCAGAGAAGAGGCGTTGGAAGACTGAAACATTTGGACATACGGCATTTGTGGGTACAGCAACTGGTAAAGAAGCAGTATCTGAAGATATGTCGAATTCCTACAACATACAACATTGCAGACTTGAACACCAAGAAACTGGCGAGGCTTCGGAGAGAGTTTCTCATGGGTTTAGCTGGTTTGTCAGATGAAGGTTCAAGGTTTGCACCCTCAGCCCAAAGTGTTCCAAAACTCAACAACAAAGCAGTACTTAGAGTTATAGCTTTACTTTCAGGGCTGACTGGATCGAAAGCTATGGTGGTGACCCCGGTGAATTCCATGTGGACTTCAGTGGAGAAGCAGATGATGGTCTATGTGGGCTATGACTGGAAGGTCATCATTTTGATGGCAGTCACTATGGTGATGGTGATGACAGTGGTGTGTGCAATGCCCCCACGTCGACGCAATCGAGCAGCAGGATCTCGTGGACATGAGCCAGAACCCAATGTAGAGCAGCCGTCGGAGAGAACTGATGACCCATTCGCAAACATGGATCGCCAAGAGATGAGAGAGTGGCGACGGTCAGAAGACCAGTTCCTAGGTTTGCGCACGCTTGGGGACAGTGAAGAGGATGAAATGCCCCCGAGGAATAGTGAGGATGTGGTCATTACCGAGGCTGTGAATGAGTGGGAAGAGCCTGAGATTGGTTCACAGGATGAGCCTATTTTGACTTCAGATGAGGAAACAGCAGCACTGGAACCAAACACGAGGTTGGCAGGAACTGCTACTACCAATGATGATGGATGGACTGGTGTGCCTGGTGTCAGTGAGCAGCAGGCTGAGCAGTTGCGCCAGATGACGCTGATGTTCCTTGTGGCGTCAGAGGCCTTTTGGTCAGGTGCTGAAGGAGAATTCTCTGTGAATGAGGTGTTCCATCAGCTGAGGATGCTGATGATCATTTGGCAGAGGAGAGAGTTCCAAGAAGTCCAAAGGTTCTTGGATGCATGTGGACGACGAGATGGAGAACTTCGAGGAGCCATTGAGAGGATGGCAGAAGCACTGGGTGATATGGTACCGTTGCCATTGCGCTTTGACCAGAACGAGCACATGTTGTGGCGTCGGTTCCATGAAGGTGCAGAGTTGTGCTGTCCTTAGAGCCTCAGGAATCATCTTCGGTACTTGAATGAGAAGTATGAGAACTACAGCCCTAGTTCAGATGGAAGTCGTCGAGTGGCGAACTGGGGTGGCCGTCTTGATGGAGAGACAGATGAAGATGATGAGATGGATAGCTCAGCTACGTATGAGCAGGATGATGATCCTCGAACTCCTGAGCAGCGAAGAAGGGAGTTGCAAGATCAAATGATCGGCCAAGGACAACGTTTGGCTGAACAACTTCAAGATGCTGTTCGAAGAGGAGACACTGAGGAGGCTGAGCGAATCCGTGGAGACTTGAGGTTCATGGGTGCCCTCGAAAGACTTGTTGAGCATGTGCGGGTGTCCAATGAGGCTAGACCTTGATGACAGGTCAATGGAAGATGGAGAAGTGCACTATGGAACGCAATTCAAAGAAGTGCACATTTATCTATAGTACAGTGGAAATATGCCACCAAGAACTGTGAAAAGACGGTCAATGTGTGACCTGCGGTGGTATTTTCCAACATAGAATGGTGTGACATTCGAATTCATGTCACACCAAGGTGGGGTGTCAAACTTTCTCCATGTGGCTAGGCCCCTTGTAAAGATTAGCATGGCCAGTGCATTGGATGACACGCACAGTTGACAAGGCATGGACACGCACAAATCGATGTGTGTACCTAGTGGCCCAAAGCAAGTAGAAAAGAGCGTTCAGGAGCTACCATGTCATTTGTCAACCAGCCAAACCAACCATCAACATCAACTATCAACATCAACCAACCAACCACCAACATCCATCAACCAACATCCATCAGCCAAACCAACCATCAACATCAACTATCAACATCAACCAACCAACCACCAACATCCATCAACCAACATCCATCAGCCAAACCAACCATCAACATCAACTATCAACATCAACCAACCAACCACCAACATCCATCAACCAACATCCATCAGCCAAACCAACCATCAACATCAACTATCAACATCAACCAACCAACCACCAACATCCATCAACCAACATCCATCAGCCAAACCAACCATCAACATCAACTATCAACATCAACCAACCAACCACCAACATCCATCAACCAACATCCATCAGCCAAACCAACCATCAACATCAACTATCAACATCAACCAACCAACCACCAACATCCATCAACCAACATCCATCAGCCAAACCAACCATCAACATCAACTATCAACATCAACCAACCAACCACCAACATCCATCAACCAACATCCATCAGCCAAACCAACCATCAACATCAACTATCAACATCAACCAACCAACCACCAACATCCATCAACCAACATCCATCAGCCAAACCAACCATCAACATCAACTATCAACATCAACCAACCAACCACCAACATCCATCAACCAACATCCATCAGCCAAACCAACCATCAACATCAACTATCAACATCAACCAACCAACCACCAACATCCATCAACCAACATCCATCAGCCAACCAACCTGGACCAATCCTCCAACCATCCGTGGAACCAGCGGCTCCCAGGATCCTCCGCCGCTGCATCCCTTGCAGCTCCGATGGCCCAACGAACTGGTCGCGGGCAGCGCGCTGCTGTCGCGAGCTTCGGCGACAGCTGGGGATGGCGGTTTCGTGGAGGGTTTCAGGGGGGGTTTGGTGGTGGGTTAGGGGTGGGTTAGGGGTGGTTTAGTGGTGGTTTTGTGGTGGTTTTGCGGTGGTTTAGGGGTGGTTCAATAGTGGTTCAATGGTGGTTTAATGGTGGTAGATGGTGGTCATTAACGGCTATAGTAGGCTATGAACCAATGAATGATGGTTGATTGTTATCAATGGTGTTGATAGTTTTAAACCAACTAGTGAATACTAATTATGCGTAATGATGATGATCAACCAACCAATTGTGTCAATTTGATGGCTTGCAACGCTATAGCAATGATAAAGGATGGTCTAAGATGGTAGATAGATGATGGTTACCAGTTGTGGTCAAATATACTCAACAGTGGTTGATACTAAGCCCCTCCAGGCTCTCCATAGAGTCTGAATAGATTCCTTGCTAATTGTTAAAAGCAGGTTTCTAGCGGGGTGTTGAGATGTTGACACCAGAGGGAAAGGACTAGCTTAGCAGCTTTGGAGCTGTTGATGAGGATGTTACTTGAGCAACGACGTCGGAAAGGGACATTAGAAAACAACAAAGAATCTTTGTGTGGGTCAGAGTCACAAAGAAATTCGTCATGACAATGTACTCTAAGTACAGAAAAATATTCCAACCCGGTCTGCTCCTACTGCTTGTCGCTTGAGCATCAGGTATTCAACCAACCAGGTCTATCGGTATACTGTTTGTGGTCGACCACGAAATCTGTTTGATCGACAGCTCACCCTGGGTAATAAGGGGTTCCTTTTTTCCATTATAATCAAAAAACAAAATCTTGTAATAAAACATTGTAATCTCCCAAAAAATCTAAAGATCACGGGCGATCAATTCGTTATCTATCCTAAGTCTCTGGGGATCCCTCATCATTCAACTGGGGAAAGTCAAGCCAACAAGGAAGCTGAAGCTGATATTGATATGCTTGCACCTAGCTACATGGCGAAGCTACAAATTTTTGATACAAGATCAGCTACTGTAAAGGTAAGTAGCGTATTTTCGAAGCTACAAGTTTACCATACAATATCAGATAGGGGTAACATAACCAATTCATAGCTATTTCAAAGCTACAAGATCTCAAAGTTTGTGATAAAAAGTTCATCGCGAGGACTGGAAATCAATCGCTTGATTCTTGCAATGAGCCATGAATTTCTCCTGCTGGAATACCCAATTTCTGATCAAACGCATATCCTACAAATAGGTGAAACGACGGGCTGGTTCTTCCAAGGGCCGTAGAACATTTGTTGAATTTTGAGTTTTTGTGCTAGATCAATGCTGTTTGTGATGGGAGTACCAATTGTGCAAGTTACGACCTTTTCACCAAAAAGACTCTGGGAGCATGGACATGCCCGAGGTAAACAAATTTCTTCATCATCGATCATCGAATCGACCTTCTTTCCATGATATTGTTGTTTCTCAAGTCATAGGCAAACCGCAGTTATCATCCAGTTTGTAACCATTTATAGTAATAGATCAAAAATTGTAGCTGGTACAGCCCTTTTGTTTGGAGATTCTACCCCTTGTCAATGCCCATTGTTAATCATGAATCAACCAACCATACCTTCAAAGGGTCCCCGTCATGGCTTGAGACACCACCATATATAGTATAGCTGTTTAATCATTATTGTTGGTGACTATCCCCTATCAATCCCAATTATTAGCCATTAACTACAAAATCATCACCATATGGTTGTTTCTCAAAATAGGAAGCCCCCCAAATCATCCAATACTGATCATTTATAGTACATAAACATTAATTTTTGGGGTTCCCAATTCTGAGAAACCACTATATGCCATATGATACCTGCTGCCTGCGATCCCAACATCGCCCAGGAATGCACAACACGATCTGCGAGCGTCGCTAGGTTTCCGCTGCCAGCCACCCTGGTGGATCGTTGATGCGCGGATGGGTGAAGCCACCAACCAACGGTACGCGTGGGGCCCCATGGACCCAAAGCCAAAGGAAGTGCGTTAAAGGGAAAATAAATGAAATTTCACTACCAAGACATGGGGAGTCTTGAAATGCAAAGAAGCAAAGAACGCAAGTTTCATTTTTGGCAACAGGGGTACTAGCTGGTTTCTGCGGGATGAACGTGGATCAGTGGAACCAATCCTCTTCTTGGCTGCCGGAAGCTGCTTGTGTCAGGTTGGACAAAATCCTGCGCCGATCGGTTCGTAACATTGAGAGCTTCAGGTGACGACCAGGTGGTTCCGGATTTTGCCTACCAGCAGTCATAAGTGTTGGGTGTCAATACATCTTCAAATCTTAGATGAAGTGTATATGTAGAGACCCAACATGATAGAACTATGTAGGGATGGAACATGATAGAACTATATAGGCCTACAATTTACAAAGGAGAACCACAACCACTCAAGAGCGAGATCACAATTCTGTTATTTTCTGTGTTGTCAACCACACTGGATCAAAACTGTTTCCAGGGATCTCTTGCTCAACTAGCAAGTGATTCGCCTTTCCCTTGACAACCCCTTGAAAGCATTTTTTGGGGTTGTTCTATGTTATTCCCAAGAGAAACACATTGTATGCAGTAGTTTTGGTGTGCACCATCTATGGACATCCCAATATCATTGTACTCAACATTCTGCTCGGCTAGATCCATTCATGGGGGGGTTTAAGAAGGGCTTAGGATCCAAGTCTATTTCTGGGAGGGTCACCTTTGACCTGCCATCCTCATGATTCATCCCTATCTTTGACTGTACCCATCAGACGGTGTTGAAATAAGGTGAAGCTCCTCTAGCTATCAATCTGTTCTAATCATCTATGGAATTCGCCAGTTTCACCCAATTCATAATCAACCATTACCGTTCTCAACCATGATTAACATGTTCGCGGCAACCTGGACGTTGCTCCGCGCTTGCAACGTGTGGGGCGCATGACCAGCAAAGTACATACACGTATGCGGATATACGGGAGATTTGATATGTTCAGTCGTGCATGCAGAGGCCAGAGGGGGTGGGAGATTTGATATGTTCAGTCATGCATGCAAAGGCCAGAGGGGGTGGGAGATTTGATATGTTCAGTCGTGCGTGCAGAGGCCAGAGGGGGTGGGAGATTTGATATGTTCAGTCGTGCATGCAGAGGCCAGAGGGGGTGGGAGATTTGATATGTTCAGTCGTGCAGAGGCCAGAGGGAGTGGGAGGTTTGATATGTTCAGTCGTGCAGAGGCCAGAGGGGGTGGGAGATTTGATATGTTCAGTAGTGCAGAGGCCAGAGGGGGTGGGAGATTTGATATGTTCAGTCGTGCAGAGGCCAGAGGGAGTGGGAGGTTTGATATGTTCAATCGTGCAGAGGCCAGAGGGGGTGGGAGATTTGATATGTTCAGTAGTGCATGCAGAGGCCAGAGGGGGTGGGAGATTTGATATGTTCAGTTAACTTGGAAGCAGCAGCCTTCCATGGCGGCAAGTCCTGAGCACTGAGTCCTGTTTGACTCCAGAACCAGAGGCACTCCACTGCGTGGACTTGGGCCATCGTTGCTCTGGCTGTCGCAGGATGATATACCCCGTGTCAGGTGTGGAGCAACGTTGGGGTTGGAGCGAACATGTTTAACATTCTTACTCGTTCTTAGTAGCTGGCATTACCAGTCTTCATCATTCTCAATCATTTTTCTACAATCATTCCTGGTCATTCTTTGTCATTCTTAGAATTGACGTGATCATTTTTGATGATTCTTAATTAGTGATTCTTAGATTCTTAATGACTTAATGATTATTAAGTTGTAACCATTGTTGATCATTCTATAAGCATTCTACTTCATTCTGGATCCTGCTTAGTACCTGACCCTTCCTAATGATTTTGAACCATCACCCGTCGTGATTCCTCCCCCGTCATGGTGACCTGCGCTCAGGTGATGAAGCTCTGATGGAAGAGCTCTTAGCCTTCGAAAAGGCCGCTCGGATCAACGTGAGAAGCGGTTGCTACGGGTTGATTGGATTGGCTGGCTCGGCTGGCGGGGTGGTTGGGTGGTTGGGTGGTTGGGTGGTTGGGTGGTTTTTGGTTGGTTGGTTGCTTGGTTGCTTGGTTGGTTGTTTGGTCAGTTCTCATGGCTTTTCGTTCGGAAACTCAAGATTAACCAACTATGATGGTTCGCCTTCAGGTGGAAACTGCTCAATTGAAAGATTTGGCTGAACTATGTTGACAACAGCGCCATCTTAAGTGGGACCTGTGAGTGAATCATGTTGATAACAGTTTGAGACGCTGTTACTTGGAAGATTAGGCTGACTACGTTTTACTACTGTCAACCATCAGTAATAACTCGTGGCAATTGCTAAGTACAACCAATTCACTCACTATCAGACCAGTGGCAACCGACAACAATGGTCGGAGAGCCATATGAATCTTGCGCATTTTGGATCTTGCCCATATTGGATCTTGCCCATTGGATCTGGGTATATCCAGAACTGGGAGTACCTCCAAAATTGGTTTCCCTCTCAAAGAAGTGATCCTTTCTAGATGCTGGGGCCGGCAAGATGTCTTAGTTTGCTTGGTTTGCTTGGTTTGCCATCAACATACCGTGACATTGGCGACTACTAGGAACTCGCATGCAGAAATCTCTTTGGTTTATGCTCTTCAGATTTCCTTGGTTGAGTGACAATAAGAGGCTATTCATAGAGGAGTGTACTACAGTAGATTCCGTGAGATGGCAAGCCCAAATAGGGTCATTACTTTTCCTATGCAAAAATGTCCCAAAAACAGTTGTCATGCCCTGCACCAACGATCGGTTCTCCGAATCCAACAGAGCTAAGATGCGGAATCCCTTACTATAGTTCTTGCTCATGACCAATCGCCATACAGGTTTCCTCAGTTCATTACTTCTCCATAGTATCATAGATGTTTCCTGTGTAAGTCTATACGATTGTTTCTTAGAGGATTTTCATCAACGGATATCCCTTTGAATGTTGTTCATAGAGAATCTAGGACCCACACACCAACGTCAGCATCATCATCATCATCATCATCATCATCATCATCATCATCATAATCATCATCATCATCATCATCATCATCATCATCATCATCATCATCATCATCATCATCATTTTTGATTAATTATCCATATTCTGTCTTAGTTTGTTATCTTAATTGTCCTGATGTATCTGTGAACCATCCACTTGCTGAAACATCACCGTCACTATGATCATCATTATCATTGTCATCACCCATGAATCATTGAATTGCTGACAGCAATAATGACAATAGTCATCATCATGCTCATCACCAGTCTCATCATCCATTATACATAATTAATCATGATTCACCATCATTGAACACCGTCATAGTTAACCATTGGTGCTAAACATTGTTGCAAGCAGAATTTCCCGATAAGTATAGAAACCATCATCAACATTAACCATCATCTACAGTTCCCCATGATATTCCCTACTTTTGTGAACCATTCTTGCTACCCATCATCATTCTCATCATCAGTCTCATCACCAACCAGTATACAACCATTGTACAGCCATAGTTCCCCGGATCTAAACCAGTACTAAAACCATTAGCTTGACTAATCATTTTTTGCTTTAGTATCATACGCATTACTATTAGTACTACTATGATGGTTGTAATAAACGTTTTATCCGTTGTAGCCATTGTAACAATTACTATTTGTATTACTACTAATTTGTATCACTCTTAGTATTACCATGATGGTTACAACCAACCAGTACTGTTAGTATTACTATGATGGTACTGATACCATGAATTCTAGCCATCAAAACCATTAGAAGCATTGCCACGATAACTACTATAACTATCATTGTCATATTAATATGGTAGGGGATGTGATGAATATCACTAACCATCAATACAACCATGACGAACCCTTATCAAAACCCATCAAAACCATTGAAACCATCACTATTATCTTACTAATGGCTGTATAAAGCCTCACTAAGCTTGGTTGCCAAACCTTACTAACAACTGAAATGTCACTAACCCTTCCTAACCTTGGAACTATGGCAAGAAGATTAACTATCAATCACACCAACCATTGCTGACCCTTAACTAAACCCATCAAAACCATTAAAGCCATTACTATTAGACTATTAGTATACCCAGTATAGCCATTACTAACCCCCAACCCTTACCAACCATTGTCATAAGAAATATCACCAACCATCAATACAACCATTACTAATTACTAACTCATAACCCTTCCTAACCCTTCCCAACCATCACTAACCCTTCCTAACCTTGGTTGCAAGCCATCATCCGTGCGTCCGACCTTCCCTTGGCCTCGCCTCGAGGTCTGGAAGTCCCGGCTTTGGGCGCTCTCCACGGTGTGGACGCGCGCGGTGCACCGCATCGTGGATTCGGAGCAGCTGGCGCTGGTGCCACGGCTGACATCGCGCTGGTGACTTCAACTGCGTTGAGGTGGTCTCCTTGGTGATGGTGGATGATGGTTAGTTTTTCCATGGGGAAAAGGAGAGTTGGTGATGGTTGGTGATGATTGATGATGATTGATGATGGTAACTGATGCTTGTTTATGATTAATGTTGATGATTGGTTGATGCCAGATGATGATCTTTCGTGGCTCTATGAATCAAGCAGATGATATCTTG
>VSDK01029286.1:443741-467992 GCA_009767595.1 Symbiodinium kawagutii | reverse complement strand
TTGATAATTATCCACTCATGATGGTTGATAGTGGTTAATTGGATAGCTAATTGGATAGTTAATGGGATGGTTCATGGGATTGGATAATGGTTAAAAGTGAAAAGTTGATGATGGTTGAAAGTTATTTGATAATTATCCACTCATGATGGTTGATAGTGGTTAATTGGATAGCTAATTGGATAGTTAATGGGATGGTTCATGGGATGATGGTTGATTGGAAAGTCATGGATTGATGGTTGATGATGGTTAATGAGATGGTCAAAAGTGTAATTGGTTACTGGATAGTTATGATGACAATGGTTGATGGGACAGTTACTGGGATGATAGTTTTAACAGTCGTTGCTAAGATAGTCGTGATTGGTGGGATGATTACATATGATTACTGTGATGGCTAATGATTGATGATGGTTAATGGAATAGTTGATGGGATGGTTGATACTGTGATGGTTGATACGACTGTTACTGGGACGGTCAATGGGATGGTGAATGGATGCCTAATGGGATGGTTGATGGAACGGTTAATGAGTTGGCTAGTTATGGACAAATCAGCTCTAGTCCATGTTGCACCATGATACTTAGTGATGCTTATATAAGTGTGATTGATTTTGAGGAAAAATGATGTTAAATTGTGTTCAATAATGATTCAGAATCAATAGTCATGTTAAACGGTTCTTAGTGAAGACATGGTCTTTGGTGGTCTTGCTGGATAATGGGAACCTATAGATCGTCAGGAAGATGCTTGACTTTTAGGGCAGAATGTACCAGCAATGGCCAAGGGTCATCAAAGTTCTGCATGTAAAGATTTGTTAGTGATTGCCAGTGATGAAAGGGTCATGACCAAGAAGATTATGGTGACCAAGATCATGGTCAATTTTGAGATGATTCTCGTTGATGTTCTGAGTTATGACCCAGAATGACAAATCATATTGCACAAAGTGATTGGGTTGGAAGCACGACTCATCAATTCTGAACATTCAAGGTACAGTAGGTTGTCATCCGGACGTTTTGACATTACCTCAGGAGATCATTTCTCAAAAGTTGAGATGCATGATATCCTCAAGTACTATGAATCATCGGCAACCTTTATGAACCATCATTCATTACCTATCAAAAACTATAAGCCAGTGAGCATCATTGATTTCCCGCAGCAGCATGCCGTGCTGAGGCGTGCTTATCGCGACACGGCTGGAGCCTGGAAGGCCCTTTACTCTTCACTGTGCCCAGGGATATCCGTCCCTCGGGAGGTGCCAGGGCGCAGCTTGCACAACCATCCCCTAATCATGGGCTGCTTTGGCATAGCTAAACCAGCACTTGGAGGTAAACCACAGTCATTCATGATCTAGCAGCAAACATGGCAGATCTTTGCAGGTAGCGATTCTTATACCATATAGTCAATCATTTCATTTATAGCCATTTATAGCCTCTGATAGCCATTTATAATGAAATAACATCAATTTCCATTGTCATGTCATGAGCTATAAATTGCTATAAATGATTCCTAAGATGACATGATAACTGCCCACTGAATCTGCCCCTGCCATTCCTCAGCGCGGAGCTGCTCTGCCAACCTGAAATCGCGGAGCAGCCGAGCGGCGCAGGTCTCTTGGCCTTGGCTCGGCTGTTGTCCTTGGAGACGGCGGAGGAAGTCGAGGAGAAGCTGGGACGACAACCGGGTCGATAGGAATCTTCCAGATTTGTCAACAAAACCATGGAAAAACCATGGGAAAACCATAAAAAAACCATAGGAAAACCATAGGAAAACCATAGGAACTTGGGAAGATTGGGAAGATCCATGGTTTTTGTACGCATTTTGTTGTAAATTAGCTGGTTGGATTGACATTTGTTCGTTTCCCCAATGATTTTGGGATGCTTGGTTGACAAGCTGTCAGGGTGGTTGAAAGGCCACCAAGCAGGGATAAAAATTCCCCGCGAAAATCCACAGGTTGGCGGTTTCCGAGTCAACATCAGAAGCGGGATCAACATGGGTCAACCACATGGTTCTAAGCCTTGGACCTCGGCAGTTCGACAGTTCACGCCTTGGATCCTTGGCAGCTTAGGATGGAAGATCTGATCTTTTGGATGGATCTGCCAGGCGGGACCGTCGGTCACCTGGCAGCGCCAGGATCAACTGATGCCATTGGTGCAGACCGCTGTTGGTCCGCAGTTTGATGCAGACCGCTTGTGAATCAACTGGGAATACAGCGGGATGAACTTGTTGATTAAATCATACAGTTTCATCAGCTGTTGCGATTAACTTGTTGAATCACCTCGTTTTTCTATTACAGTGGGATGATTGAATATGATTGAACTCCAGTGATCGAGCGATATCGAGGGATTTTCTGCTGGCTTATGTTTTGCCATCCCCATTCCCAGGGCTGCTTCAACGCCGATGCAACAGGTGGTGATGCCAAAGCGCTGTCACACCACGCGGCGATGGAGGAACGTGCTTGGCAACGGGTCATTGGATGGTTGGACGAGGTGCCACCGGAGGATTGGTTCCCCACGGGTCCCCACGTTTATCGGCAGGTCAACTGGCAATGTTGGTTGGCAGCCGGTGGTAAAGGTTGGTATGGTAGATTTGTAGCTGGTCGGCTGGCAATGTAGTTACACCTGTGCCTGCCAGTCTTGGAGCAAAACTGTTGTTTTGCGGTTATTACAAACCTTTGATAGGTAGATTGTGGATCACCAACAACTGGCCAATGTACTGGGGACGGTACTAAGCAACCAAACTTCCAACTGGTGGTTCCCTGACAGGAAAACTTCCAGTTTCATTTCTTGTCTTTGAGAAGGCCATAGAAGGGCTATACTGAACACAATGATGGCCCCATGAAGTGAATGTGCTCGACATTTTCCTGGCTTTATGGTTTCCCAGTACGAAATAAAAGCACAACTAGAATCCTGTGATACCGGGCCAGCAAGTCGACACATGAGGCATATATTTAGGTAGAAACTCTGGGGGACCTTTTATTGAATTAGAACATATCTTTCTGCATGGTTTTCTCTTGACCGGATGATTTTGTACTATCCCTGTTGTTGTGAGAGATGTAATCTTTCCAGGGTTCGGAGTCCGGTGTTGTCCAGGCAGAGTGGATTTCTAAAGAGTTTGAGAGTTTTCTTTGGCGTTTGGCTCGCTTTGATGGTAGTATGGATCGTAAAACAATATGTAAAATGTCAGGAAGGCAAGGTCAACGGCCAAGAGCAGATTTGAAATTGAATAGTGGTCAAGCATAGAGATTTGTTTACACAGATGGCTAACAAACGGCTATAAGGAACAGAGCAGATTCCATTTCTAATGAGTGATGCCTCCTAAAAAAGAGGAGAAACTCGCAGATGTGGCGCGTCGATTGCTGGTTCAGTGCCGCCAGTTCGAGCAGCTGCTAGAGCAGCAAGGCTTACCGTCAGATTTGGAAAGTGCATTGAAATGTAGAGAGTTGCAAGCTGCGCTCACAGCAGATTTCGAAGTAAACCAGCGCGGGCTTCACATTGGCAAAGTTTTGAGTGCTCAGCAGCATGCGAAACAGAAGTCGTATTTAAAACGTAAGAATCACAAATTGCAAGAGAAGCTTCAGCAAGCTACTGCGGGCAAAGTGAGTGGCCGGATTGAGAAGGTTTGGTTCGTTCGTGTGGCCTTTTCAGATGTTTTGCTGAGCGCGCGAAGTTTGAGCGCTTGGTGCTGTGACTTCGGCATAGAACCTTCTGATGTAATTTGACATTCTTACATTGCTCGGGTAAAAGATTGTTTTTGCGAACTTGTGAAAACTTTGAACAAGAATGAAATTGCTTTGGCAAGTTCTGCTCTTCAGGCTACGGCGGACGGTCGCAGTTCCAAGCCTGTTTTTGTTGTGCATCAGCACGATGAAGCCAGCATGAGGATTCGCTCTTGGGACCAAACTGTTTCTGGGCGCATTGTGCGTGGACGCAGTAGTAAGATTCAGAACCAATGTGTGAAGGTGCACGTTGGGCCTACATCTTGGGATTGGTTTGTAGAACTTGTTCCTTTGCTTTCGAAGGACGGAGCCTCGATTGCGGAAACATTGGTACAGACATTGACGGACATTGTGCAGACCTTGGTTTCTGTCCAAGGGCCTTCGTGGACTGATGTGCGTGTGGTGCACATTCTGGTTGGTGACTCCATCAATACAAATTTGAATGCAGCCAAGCGAGTGCTGCGGTACTTTCAGCAACATGTCACTTTTGGTCGTGCCCGTCTGAGATACTCTTTGCTTTCTTTCCAGTGCGCTTCGCATATTGTCAATCTCATTGTAATGGTGGCCATTGTGGGTGACATTTTGTCAGAACCCACAGAAAATGATGATGTTTGTGCAGCAGCTTCACGTTTTTTCAAGTACCTTGTGCATGATTATTTGGAAGAGTACAACCGCTCACTGAAAGCTTTTTTGACAAGACAGGTGCAAGTTTTGCCTGGGCCACTTGACGGGCCAGGGAAGGAACGAGGATTGCAATTGCAAATGCTTTATGGACACGGTGTTCTGCCAGATCCATTGTTGGAAATTCTGAATGGTGATTTACGCAGCTGGGTGCATATTGGAACAGACAGTACACAAGAAGAAGTTGTGGCCTCTTTATTTCGACTTCTCTCCAAGCATTTGTTCTTTATTGAGGAACGTCCTGTGCCTACTCGCTTTTGGCTCTTTGGCACTTGTGTTCGGTCTTTGTTGACCATGCGTTTATTGGACCTTCCAGCTTCTGTACTGCAACTGCAAGGGGCAAATCCCAATGTGGACAACCAAAAGAGGTTAGCCAGGTTCCTTGCTTTCTATAAGTCCCCGAACTCTGGTCAAAGGCTTCGTCAAGCTGCTCTTTGTTTGAATTTGATAGATTGCGCTTTGAACATCACGGGACAAAAGTGCAAACCAGAGTCTGAAAGTCAGCAGGAGCCTTTGATGATTCGCTTGTCGCGTGGAGATGTGGAAGCCCGCACTAGCGGCAAGGTCATGCAAGTACTCAACCTTTTACCAGCAGATCCAGACGTCGACAAATTCCAAGTTCTGCAAAGCTTATTGCTGACGCAAGGACACGTGCTCATGCGGCTGGTCGAGTACAAGAAGTTTCCTTGCTGTCTTTGGCGGTTGGCCAGGCATTTTAATTCCGATGCTTTTGTCGTTGCCATAGAGGAATTTTTGGAGACACCGGACGACGATTTGGATTCTGGATATTCTTTACCTTTGAAGCAAGCAGCGTGGGCTCGTGGTGACGGCCTGTCTGGAGCTATTGATTTCATGCTGTCGCCCGATGTCCAGGAAGAAATCGTTGGAATCTTTTTGCATGGCAGCTTTACCTCTTTAGACGTTGAGCGAAAACATTTTCAAGATCGGCGTAGTGAGGGCCGCAAGTATTTGACTGTTGGTAGGGCATCCCGAAACAGTATCTTGACAAGATACACCTGCAATCGGAGAAAGCACATTTCTCATCAGGGTGCGTTGAAGAAAGCTGCAAAGTCGATGCGCTACATGTCCGCTTCCGCGTTGGCTGTCAAGAAGAACCCTACGCTGCTGCCTCGTCCAGCAGGTTTCCATAGGAGCGCACATGCGGGCAACCCGCAAGCCTTGAAAGCATTCCATGAAGAACACCGCGAAGCTTTGCAAACAGAAGCAGCTCAAATTCGCAAAGTGGCTCAAAAGATGTTGGCTTCTCCGGACGCTACTAGTGCAGGATTACCTCTCTCTAATGCTGATTGGCTTGCTTGGCTCGATTCCCATGATGCAGAATTTAGGCAGGCTTTGAGAAGTGCGACGGAGGTGCGTCGAACATTGTCGCATAGACTACAGCCGAAGCCTGACTTGTTCCCTCCTGCTTCGCGGGTGGGGCCGTATCATTCACCCTCCGCATCACCGGTATGGCTGAAAAAGTTGTGGCGCAGATGGACCCGCATTCCCAGCTAGTTGTGAAGTACGTAGTTCGTTCTTTGCTGGACCGAGATTGCTTTACTTCTTCGGCCCCTTCCGTCTCCATTTTCAAGGCTTTGCAGACTGATGTCCCCGGTTTCCTGCCCCCATTGGCTTCGGCCATCATAGAGCTGGCCACTTGCGACATTTCTTCCTTGGATGCTGTGGCACTCGGGAATGAATTGTCGTTGACCCACCAAGCGACATTCTTCAATTCCACAATGTACAGTGGATTTATGATTGCGCGGGCATGCCAACAGATTGCAAAACTTCGCAGTGACCATGATATTGAAGCAGAAAGCCGGCTGACCTCAGTAAAAAGGTTGCTTGAGTCTGACTACTTGTCAGCTGAACAGAAGAAAGAGCTGGAAGAGGTGGCAACGCTGTTGGGCCCTTCAAGTGTCAATGCGAAGGTCTTGTACTTGCTCACAGAACCTCGAAGGTTTGCTGTCCTCACAGCTTGGTTGCCCAGGAACGAAGCATTGATGAATGCGAAGCTGTGTGTAGACACTGAAGTGGTGTGGTCTGAAGTGCAGCCAAGCAAGTTGCTGTCAGTGGCTTTGTCCATCGCTCCGTTGAAGGAGTGCTGCGCCCTTGTAGTCAATCCGGTGCTTCGCGTGCTTATGGACAAGCTGGGCAAGATGATGGTGTACTTCCCGAAGGAACAGAGCATCCAAATGGTTGGTGAACGTGTGTTTCTCGAGCTGGTACATCTCAAATTAGCTGTGCCTTTGCCGCCTGAAGACTTTGTCCTGCCAGGCCAAGAGATCATTGATGAGCAGAAAGAGACTTTCCTGAAGTTGGCAGCCGTGCTGGGTTCTCGAGATTTGCAGAAACAAGGGCCTGCCTTGGAGTTCCTGCGATCCTTACTTCCGCCTGCAGAGCCAAAGGGAGAGGAAACGAAACAGCCAAGTGCTACCGAACCAGCTCCCGCTGCTGAGGCTCCCCAGGTTGACCAGCCCGCGGACTCTTTCCAGGTTGGTGACCGTGTCTTGATATCCGTGACACGTGACAAAAGAAAGTATGACCAGTGCAAGGGTGAGATTACCAGTGTGGGCACAAAGTTCTGCAAAGTGAGCCTCCTTGACGGTACTGAAACTGGAAGTACTCGTCAATTCATGCCATCCTCTCTGAAAAAGTTGCCAACCTGCCCAAAACCGTCTGCAGTTCCAGCTGAGAAGGAAGAAGATGAGAAAAAGGCAAAAGCAAAAGAGCTTTTCCCAAACCTGGACAACATTTGAGCACATCCTTCGGGTCAAAAAAACAATGAGCGTTCTCAGAGCAGTGCGTTGAAAGTGTGCAGTTTGTGGCACGGACTGACTTGCTGAAATAATGGTTGATGCCCAGCCAGCACGACTGTTCACAAGAGTTTTCGATTCTCGAATAGTTTTGTTGATGGCTACTAAGACATATGAAGATATATGAAGCCCCGATGCTTTGATGCCTTCCGTATAGCCTGAGACACGGGCTTGATTGATTTTGGCTACAAGAAGAACATGCAGACACGTGTTTTTAGGGTAATTATACAGGGAATACTTTTTAAACTTTCGATGGCGCGACATAGCGCTAAATGACGCTAAAAAACGCTAAAAGACGCTAAATGACGCTAATTACACTAGTGGAACGCTAATCTAGGTCCCCAGGACTTACCGCCTAAATATATGGATCGCGCATGGTCATGCACGTGGGGCCCAAGTGCGTTTCACATGCATCATCATACTAGAATGCGGATGATCCCGACCGTTATTCAAGCGCCATCAACCTCCATTATCCATACTTCACCATTAACATTAATCATCAACTCAACGGTGATTAAACCATCTCTGATTAAACCATCCTGAAGCATTTTCAGATATGTAGTTACAGTAAAACCATACAAAAACCATGATTATACCATTCTCAATGGTTATTAGTAAACCATCGCCATCCATCACCACCATCCATCACCATTCACCATCCATCACCATTCACCATCCATCATCACCAAGCACCAATCCCCATCACCCGTCACCCATCATAGCCCCATCACCCATCATAAACCCATCCATCCATCAATCCCCATCCACCCGAACGTTCAACCCTCAGAACGTGCCCTGGCGCCCTGCCCTGGCGCCCTGCCCTGGCGTGCCCCTCCCGTGGTGGCGCATCGCTGCAGGCTTTTCAGAAGGCGAGCTTCGTCGCCTCCGACCCGCGGCCGGCGCCCCCGCAGCCGCTGCAGGAGGCGATCACGGCGGTGCTGCTGGGGGAAGCGGCGACCCTGGCGCGGGCCAGGGAAGCAGAGCCTTGGTGGAAGGAAGGAAGGGTCAATGGTGAGTTAATGGTGGGTTAAGGTTAGGGTTATGATAGGTTGGAGGTTCAGGTTAGGGTTGGTTAAGATATGGGGGCCGTTCTAAACCCCCCCTCTTTAGATTTGAGCCAAACGTGACTCAGATATATTTGAGGGTAAAATCTTGGTCGTTTTTTGGGTGGGAGGCGCAAGAAGGCGCGAGGGCGAGCGCAGGACTAGAGGTACTACGAGGTATTACAAGGTATTACAAGGTATTACAAGGTATTACAAGGTATTACAAGGTACTACAAGGTACAGGTCTGAAACAGGTCTGAAAACACATAAACATGTCAACAAAAATGGATGGATTCCGCAAATTTTAGAATTTTCCAGATTCTTGGAACTAATTAAGTTTTTCCCCCAACAGTGCAAACTAGTGGAGTTGTTTAGCTCAGAGAAGCTCCGGGCGTGTTCCGGTGCAAACGCCACAGAGGTTCCACGCCTTCACCAGCGAACGGGATTGGTCCGATGCACAGTATTGTGTTTGGTGTCGTTGGTTTTGTTGTTTTCGTTGTTGTTGTTGCCGTTGTTGGATTGCATGTGTTCTGTCTAGTTTAATGCATGTCCGAATATGTATATCTATTTTTTAATCTATATATATTTATATTTATATATATGTATCTATCGATGCATGCATTTACAAATCAAGTCAGCTGTTGCGACTTGTAAAAACATGTGTATGCACCCATCAAATGGATAAATTGAAATCTTTGACGCAGGCATGTGTGTGTGTGTATACATGTATCTATACATACAATGTATATACACATATAATTACATATATATATATATATTAATTAATCTATTTTTACCACCGGGACACAAACAAGAGTAATAATATAATCGGTATGCGCACTTGATGTATTCATACTGAGCTCAGCAATCTCACCATGGCAGATCAAGGCCATGGCACGGCTGCAGCGCTACCAGAGACGTCAAGGGAAGGCGGGGCGATCGCGAAGGGAAGGGCATGCTGACGTGATGTATGGCAAGAATTGACGGTCAAATAATGCTGAAAAGAGAAAACGCGCTGAATTGTTCAGCCGTCATAGACCAAAAAATGCTTCAGAAACGGAATTTATGGTGGTTATGCAGTTTTTTGTCAGAATCCCAAGATTGGCGTTCAAACCATCTTCAGAAACCCAACAAACAATATGTTTTACTTGACGCGGTACCCACCAAGAATTGAAAATTGATGCTTAATGGCACTGAATCCATATGATCATGGTTGGTTGTGGTCAAACAAATCAGTTTTTGTGTTGAATAATGGTACCCAGTGGTGCTATGACTTTTGACCCCATTTAATCGGTTGATTGTATAAGTTCAGTACTTCTCCACTACCGACCGTGAAACTAGGACAACCATGGGTTCATGATCCGCTTATCCCAGTGGAAGATGGATCGTGCGGCGCTTTTCTAAAGGTGGCTTAGCCAGGTGATTGACGAATTTTGATCATCCATAGCTACGGTTGCCATCGGCGGAATCCACCTTTAGCCAATGATCCACCTGGGTGGTAGCCAATAATCCACCTTAGTGGTTGGAAACATGCCAATAATCCACCTTGAGTTTTTGTTGCCTATGTTCTCAACCAGATCGCTAGTTGATCAATGGAATCTCTCCCAGGTTACCCCCAGTGTCTACCAACTGGTCGACCACACCAACAACGTATAGATGTAGCTGATTACTGGTAGGTGTTAATTGCCAGTCATACAGTTAGTTTAAGACATTGGTAACTAATGAACTATTGTACTATTGGTTTTTATTGGCAGCTCGTAATTAATTTGCAGTAGGATTCTTGCAACTAGAACAGTTGTTGTTAGCCAATACTATAGTCAATAACATCCAATAACTAATTTGTTATTTAGCTGGTTGATTCATTCATTGATCACTACAGCCTTCCTCAAGTGGTGGTATCGCTCTGCTGCGAGGTCCTTGGAGCTGAGGCATGGCGCAAGAGACAGGAGAAGATGAAGATGAAACGAGAAGCCGAGGACCGGGACCCTTGGGACCCTGGGGGCCCTGGGGACCCTGGGGACACCGGTGGATGGCTGATGACTATATGACCAGATGGTTAATGGCCACATAACCAGCAATCATACGAATGGTGAGTTATTGGCAACTCGCTATTATAGCTGCAGATTGATTGATCTGGTTATTAATGACTGACCAGCAACAACAGTGAGTCTAATGGTTCATGATGTTGAATAGACGTAAAGGCAGATGTCCCTCCCAATATCCACCCCACATCAGAGCACCATTTTCCCCGGCACCGGCCCTGGCAGGACTGGCAGGTGGAGGTCCGACCAGTTGAGCCATGGGAGACGGAAAAATGACCGCAGGACCCGAAGCTGGCAGCTTCCATACGTTGAAATGTATACGAGGGGGGTTCTAAAAATTGGGAACCCTAAAAATGGTTGATTTACTACTATTAATGGTTAATCTAAAGGATGTACACATGCTTCTTGATGTATATGTGTGTCTTTGATCCTTTATATATTAATCATTGAAATAGTACGAAACCACCATATATACCAATCTTATGTATTCTCAAATATGTTTACAGCATATCAAATGTACACATGTAAAATATGCTCGGTATAGTTGCAATAGCATTTGCCACATTTGAATATATATGGTTGCAATCCTCAGAAGGCATTGAAACAGCCTCATCTCCAATAAACTCAGCGTCCAGCGCTCATGTGATGGACTCGTTGATACCTCAAGGGGAATGCAACTAGCAATGGCACTTATTCGAATGTTTTACGACCCCAATAATGGACGGTTTATTATTAAGTAATATTCAATAGATGATTCAAAAAGGGATGATTCGGGGGTCCCTTATTTTGAGAACCCCCTAAAAGGGTTCATCTCATGCCTGGGCGGGTCCAAGGTGACGCCACGAAACTTGCCACGATCGCTAACCAGAAGGCCCATGCTGGAAAGGTTTCAGCAGTGGTTCAACCGGGTCGGTACCAGCAGGTACTGCAGATGCTCCATGTGTCGTAGATCTATTTATCTAAAAAGCTTGGTCATTTTATGTCATTTTATAGGTAATTGCAAGTATACCATACATGGAGCATTTGAGTACAAAATGCGCCAGCAATCTGCGAAGATCCACATCCAATCAGAGGGACTGATTCTTGGAGCAGGTAATAGAAGGAGTGTACTGTGTATGGACCCACCACTAGATGTTTGTGGGTCCAAACTACCACTCCCAACGTTTAATTCTGTGTGAGTGTAAAAGGTATAGGGAGCACCTTATTGATTTGCTACGAAAGGCTGAACCATCCCTTTTACGGTTGGCATCATTCACCATGAGTGAAGCATTCTCAAAGTTCATTGGTCATCATTGGTCATTACTGACCAGCTTCTTAGTCATCAGAACATGGTTGGGTTTGTGAACTTGTTTGATCAGTGCGTCACGTCGGTAAGCTGGAATCATCCTGATCAATCGTTGCTAATATCTCTGAACCCATGGCGGCCAATGATAGCTAACCATTCTGACTTTGAAACATATTACGATGGTCCCGCTTGATGATGGTTGATGGAAACTGACAACTGCTCGATCATGCATTGATGATGATCTGTCACCGTGCGTGATGCTTGATCAGGATCGACCATGGTTAGTGAGGCTTAATGATGACCAATGAGGGTAAATAAATGATAAATGACTGCATCCTGATTCATGATGGTTCTTCTCACATGCCAACGGAAAATCACCGTTTCCAATTCCTTGATGATCTACACATAGGATCTTTCCCATGATGGACTGATGGACGATAGTTTTTGCTTGATCCTGGCTGTTGCTTGGGAGCGAGGCCAGGTCAGGGTATCCCGGCCACTGGTCCTCCAGGACTGGGGAGCCAAGGGTGGTACTCCAGGGGACTTCCCAACCTGGAGCGTTCAGGTCGATGGTTTGCTGGTGCTGCGCCCCGGAAAAGGTGAGCCCAGTACCTTGGATGATCCAGAAAGGTTTTGAGGGTCACAGGTCACGTCATTGGTTGGTACATTTGGTACTCATTTTGTACTGTTACTTTGCGTATCCGTTTTTTTTGTTTGTTTGTTTGCTTGTTTTATTTTGTTTGGTTTTATTTTGTTTGTTTGTTTTGTTTTGTTTTGTGTTTTGTTTTGTTGTGTCTTTTGTTTCGTTTCGTTTCGTTTCGTTTCGTTTGTTTGTTTGTTTGTTTGTTTGTTTGCGCAGTTGTTTTTGTTGTTGGTGCTTTTGTTGCTGCTGCTATTGTTCTTGTTCTTGTTGTTGTTTTTGTCGACGTCGTCGTCATCGTTGTTGTGGATACCGTTTGATGTAGATGGCTAGTTCTCAGCAAGCAGGACTGTGAAAATACCTTTTTAACAACTAGAGTCAAGCTTGCTACCCATGCATTTGCAATCAAATGTTTTGGTTGTGTCTGCAAGAGACCAGTAAGATCTTTGACGGATTCAAAGCTGCCACACATCAACCGATGTGCATTTTTCCAGACAGATGATCACCAAAAGCCCAGTTCACCAATATATTGACTATGTACCATACACATTGATGATTTTTCAGCATCTTCAGAATGTATTAGTATCTCAACATGTCATCAATCTACGAATGTGGCATCACATGGACTATGGGCACAGGAAATGATTTGCCATTGATGATTTCGATAGTTTCCAAAAACAACTGTCTCACCAACATATTGATATACTATACCAACACATTTCCAATTTAAACTGTTGTGCCATGTCCGGCGTAGATCACCACGAATCACCAGGTGACAGGTTGATCATATTTCAACCGGTAAAGAAACCATTTTTCAGGCAATTGTCCTGTGATCCTATGGGCATGGACTCCAAACAAGCATTGTTAAATCATTTGATATTAGTTAATCGTCTCCTGCAATGGAATCATTTAATCCCAGAAGCATTGTTTCCAACAACATAGGGTGGTTTCTCAAAAATCCGGGACCCCCCAAGAATGGTGGGTTTATTGTTAGTGTTTACCCCTACCCTTATTAAGAAACCACCATATGGATGGCATATCCCCTAATTTTTGTTGGTTATTATCCGCAGCTTTACCAACCAGAAACTAGCCTATTGGTCCCCTAGAAACCACCATGAGTATGTTCCCCACCCATAGCCGTATAACATTTGGATGATCATTGTTGGTTATTGTCCCCTGAGCCTATTACCCCATATTATCAACCACGAGCCAGTTTATTAAGCTGAGAACACCGATCATTTCTTCTAAGGTAAATAAATAAGCCATTTCTAAGGTTTCAAATAATAAGCTGATTGGTTATATAACATACATGAATAAACCAGTTTATATTTGTTATCAAGCCATTTCATCCAGTTTAGACCATTTCTGGTAGTCAACCAGCATTATCAACCACTAACCACTTCATTAAGCTCTATCATCCCCTATGATCCCCTATTATCAACCACTAACCAGTTGATTAATAGATCTACATGATCTACTAAGCTGGTTAGTTATATTAATAAACCATTGGTTATATTGTCAAGCCATTGGGCCATTGAGAAACACCTTGCGCCCTATGGATGGACTCCTTGCGCCCATAAATCCACCGCCAAGGCTGAACGACTGGGAAGTGACAACGCGGTCTCAAAGCCAGGTACGTTGGGGGCTGCGCCAAGGAAGCGAGTTGTGGTCATGGCGGAAGAGTGGTTAGTCAGAGGTTGATGATGGTGGTGGTTGATGGTTGATGGTTGACTAGTGAATAGTGGTTGATGATTTCAGTAATGTTTGATGGTTGATGGTTATGGTTGGTGAATTAATGCTAATACTTGGTGGTTGATGGTAGAGCAAAACCATTCTGAAGCAGTATTAAGCTGGAGTCATTCGTACCTTATTGACAATATCTTATTATTAGATCGTTGGTCAAGATTTAAATCAATGGTTTGTACCTTATTGATCAATGATTGATGATTTTATTGACTATTGATCAACAATAAACCTATAATGATCCTTGGCTCGCCATTGTTGAATCATCAATTAAGACCATGCCCCATCGCCAACCACGAGTGACCATTCTTTGGCAACTCTTGAGTGCCACGTGCCACGTGCGTAGGCCGTTCGAAGGATCCTGTTGATGCCACAGCTGGCGGCTGAGAGTTCCACCGTCACCACGGGACCCTGGGGGGATCTGTAGATTGTGCCCCTGATGGATCTGTAGATTGGATTGGTGTTGGCATTGGATTGGGTTGCTTGGGATGGTTGGGTTGTTCAGTTGCTTAGGGTTCAATTCTGCCAGAAGGGATTCCAGTGCTGGTGCCCTAAAAAACATCCAAAATTCAGGATTGGAGTTTTGCAAATGAATGATTTGGGGCAATTGCTGGACCCTTGCACGGAATAAAGACTTCACATGGTGTAGGTGCCAAAACAGTGTGGTACCCCCAAAACGAGTGGTTTCCTAGTAACATGATCACTTTTTGGTGGCACATATCCACATGCTTCCTTGAAGCAACCACTTCCCGCCAGCGACCTGATGTGACTTGCTGCCTTTTCCGCCTCAAGCTGTCCGGATCGATGACACAACCAACCCCTGTGACTTGCAGATGGGATCCCGGCATCACAACCTGGCAACTGAAGGGGTGCTACGATGCTTGCATATGCTTGCATATGCTTGCTGCACTTAAGGATACCATCGCCAAATTGCAAAAGATGTGCTGCTTGGGAAAGAAATCATCATGTGATTACAGCGGTAAAAGATAGAGGGAAATGGGTTCTCACTACTGAAAGGCATCAAATCTCGCAATCCACTCCACAAGTCAGTTTCAATCCATCATTTCAATCAGAAATCAGCGTCTCGTCCCTTTTAGCAAACTGCCGACAGGCGGGACCAGTCGGGTATCCCGGTGGCTTAGCACTCATCGGTTTGGTCCAGAAACATAGGGTGGTTCCTCAAGGCATAGAGAACCCCCAAAAGTTATGGTTGGGGCTTATAGTGGTTAACTATGGTTAGCAATGTATGTGGTTTTCACAAGGGAATACATCATATGCAGCAATAGATCAGTAGCGGATGTACTAACTATAATGGGCGGTTTCTTATTATCAATGGTTAGTCAAGGATGATTTAGCGGTACCCGTATGTTGCAAAACCGCCATATTAGTTGGTCATTGTTGGTCTAATTCTTCGGCACAATCCCATTTACCCGTTTTATACTTACTTTGAACATATTCAATTAATATCCTTCTGGCTGGTTGATGTCCGACCGTCTAGCAGAATTCCCCATGAAAAACAATAGCACTTGACTGAACGATAGCTTCAAGATGCAACATCATCTACAGCTGGTGCTGGTAGCTACAACCTGCGTCATAGCTATGGCCACACGCATGACCGACAGCTACAACCTGTAGCCCTCCCCAGCTGTTCGCCGGAGACGCTCCAGGGCTCCCATGGTCGTTCTGTCGCTGGGAGAAGATGCTGCGCCGCGGAAGGAAGGTTCGCTGGTGGAAGCCCCCCGCGGTTCGTTGGGATGGACCGGGGCACCCGAAGGGTTGCGTAAAAGTCATGTAGCCATGGTGAATTGTCTGATGATAATGCTCATAGTTAGCATGGTTTAGTACTGTATATAGTGCTTATAAGAATGGTCGATAGTGGCGATTGTCAGTTGATCAACTGTTTAACCACGGTTGTATACACCAGAATCAACTTCAACTGATAGCTACCCTAGTAATCAACCAACCTAAGTGTCGGCATGTCAGCATCTTGCTGCCAGGTTTGAAGGCTTCCAAGGAGGCCCGCGGCACGGCCGGCTGGGTCACAGCAATGGTTGGTTAGTGATGGTTGATCAACGTTGATCATGATGGTTATCAACCAACTAAATACTGGCTGGTGGCGATACACATTCTTTATTTCCCTAGTATTTACAAGTGATTGGTTGGTTGACACATATTTTTCATAGCGGTAATTACCCTCTGGTAAACTAACATGGCAATGGAGAATCGAATCACCCTTTATTGCAGGCAAACCCTTGAAAACCAGCTAGAAATGCTGGATTTTCCATTGCCAGGTTTGTTTAGCAAACGGTACCAAGCAACTAAATTTGATCGTTAAATATGGTGAATGCTGGTTATGATGGTCATCAATCCACTAAATATGATTGTTAATGTTCCTTCCTTATGGTTGAATCTGGTTAATGGTGATTGAGGATGATTGATGGGCATGAATCAAGAACATTCTGGATCACCACCAGCCGCGAGAGGCAAATGTGAATTTGGTATCGAATGCATTCGGATATGTGTTCGCAACTATTTGTTGTTTGTAATTGATCCATTATGAATTGTTATTACAATTTATCAGCTGGTCATTAGCTGGTCACCAACCATCAATTGTTGGTCATACTGTTTTTTTGCTACTATAGTATTGCCCACTAACTTCTCCTTCTAGAGTAGCTGCTTAAGGTGCTACTGCTATCTGCTTAATGTTAAGTATTAGTAGTATATGAATTATTGTTGATGCATATGGCCGGCCAATAATAGCAAATAGAACGGGCTGACGCCCGGGTGCCGCCGACCCCCCTTTTGTTGAAGGGGGGGAGGCAGTGGCACTCCAACCACATTCACCTTCTTCCGCGGTACCAGTGCAGCGTCACTGAGCTGCCATGTAGTTTCGACGTTTCTTTGCTGTTTATTTCGTCGAGGCGTGCAATCAGGTTTAGCATTTCTTAACGATGTGCAAGTTGTCGATCACGTCTTGGTTTGGTTGACATGTGCGAGATCCCCGGTAATCATTAAGGAACGGTTTCATCAATTCCATGTTGTACAGTAAGTTGCCCGACAAGTGGTTGGTTGTAGATTTTCTGGATGGGGGTAGTTTAACCGTGAAGGACTCAGGATTGGAGTCGGGGCGACGGAACATGTGTATCACTTGCGACCTGAGGCGCTGGCCGTGTTTTCTGTTTTGCCCACCACTCCGTCAAGTTGTTGGTTGCTCTGTCCTGGGAGTGGGACCTTGCTTTGCCCACGGTGGCGAACTGTGGCTAGTAGCGCCATCATGTACGCAGCATCCTGGATGATCATAATGAAACCATCCAAGCAAACATCTTTAAACATCAAACCATCGTCAAGACCATCACGAAACCTGGAATCAACCATAATTCAGAGAGAGGGCGTTTCAGTCTATGTAGCATGTGGTGGCTGTGATCGCATGACACGGCACATCGGGTAAGTATCCCATTTGCTTTTTGGATTGTACATTGATTTGCCGAAGCCATGGCGCTTGTCTCGCTCTGGATGGCCCAGTTCAGGCCAGCGAAATCCGGCTTGCAGATGCTTGCAGTGGGGTGACGGCCGCATGGCAGTGTTGAAACGTTGACACTGGGGAAACCTTGGTAGTGATAGGGCAAGAGTGGATGAGAATTAGTGAAGTATGAACAAGTGGACGTCGTTTGCGTCAGTACTAGATATGTGGTTGTCATGGTGCTCATAGGTGCTTAGTAGGAAGTAGCGACCATCGTAGGTATAATTAACGCCTGCTATGCGTGACGATTATGGTTGATCCCTGCCGCATTGGGTGTGACTCGTTCGAAGGGCGGGTCGTCGCTTGTGGTGCGTGACTGGGAATGGTTTCGAATGTGAAATCCTGTTAAGGTTGGTTAAATGCTCATTGTGGGTAAGTAGGGATTATTATGCAGCAAAAGTGATGGAAAGGGCGGTACATGTATTGTTCTCGACCTGCAGGCATTTCGTTTGTAGGCGGAGCTCTGGTAATCTTACACAGTGCCATGGTGCGCTTCGCAAAGGCCAAAGCTGGACCAGCAGTGCCTCATGGGAATGTTGCGGCGGTAGAGATCACTCCCTTGCATTCCTTGATGTCCATGGAAACCCCGCCCACCACTCAGGGGCGGGTGACTTATGTGTTTGGCTGGACCGAAGGCCCTTCGGCCGATTGTGAAAGCATCTTCAAGTCTCGGTGGCTTTTCCCCACTATCCCAGGTTTTTAGTGTTTTTGGGATATGAATTGATTTATTTATGATATACCCAGCAAAAGATATAGTTTTAGCAAGGGATCCATTAGCCAGCAAGCAGTGGTTGCAGAGGATGTTATGGCACAGGGGTTGCTGCGGTGGGATTGCGCGTTTTGTGTTGCTAAGGACGCTATCCAGGCTTCAAGTGCATTTTGAGCAGTGCTGTGCAGGAAGAGGGCGCAGAGTCAGAGCCTGTCCATTGCTTGCTTAAGGCGAATCAAAGGCCCAATCCAGAACCTGTTCTGGACTCCATTGTGTTAGTGCAGCAGGCAGAACTGCGCAGCGCTTGGCGCAATCAGAGTGGCGCGGTGCGTGAGGCCGCAGTGATGGTTGGATTGGGAACTCGCGAGCTTTCTTTGAACTTGAGTCCCAAACGTAAACGGGGAGCTTTGGAGTCACTTGGCGTCATTGAGGCGGTGGCCAGGGGTGGACAAAGGCGAGTATATGGGTTGTAGTTTTCTTGTCAAAAAAAAGAGGTTGCAAGGATCAATTGCCATCCACAGCTTGCAAGGGTTTGTTTACCAAACAGGTTCTAGAACCTTGATGGGGGCAATTGCCCGATGCCTTTAAGGCAAAGCTCGATCGTAGCCTAATGAGGGGGCTTTGTGTGCGGTGGTCTTGTTTGGCTAGCAATTGGGGGCTGTGTGTTGTCAGTGTCGCGTTTCTGAACGGTGGCGTTGCGCATGTGGAAGTGCGTCGGCAGCGCAAGCCATAAGGTCATCAATCCAAGTGGTTACGTTGCCAGCTGATGAAGCGCGGAGATATCCGGTGGCCAGTTTCGACTTGATGCAGTTGAGCGATGTTATGGGCATCAGTCCTAGCCAGGAGACCTATGTGGCCGTTGGATTCCAAGTGGTTGAGGTGGGCCAGTAGGGGGGGAAGGCGATCGTGTTCGCCGACAGATCCGAGTGGCAGATCTTTCAGACGTGAATGGCAGGCGAACCTTGGAAGCAGTGGATGTTTTACCAATTGTACGCAGGTTGCCTGGGGAATCTCCGGAACAATTGTGATTGATGTGGCATTGGTATTTGGGTGCAAGGTCAGGTTCATAAACGGTTGTGTTGGTAAAGGATTGGGCACATTGGAATGATGGGTTAATCCTATTTATATTGGTTTCGACCGTTGACCAGACTTGATTGAAGGAATTAGTGTGACCTGGGTTGAGCGCAGCTGAGGATATGACATTGCATTGCGTGACTCCTTGGCGTGGCATCCGCTGGTCCAAGATCAAGCACGTTTGGCGATCGCTGGGCTGGCGAGAGGGAACACATTGTCCGCATACGCGAACATGAGTTGCCTCATGGCCTATGAGGATGATTGATCCGGACGGACACGGCTTCAGCGCTTGGCCGCTGAAAGATCCTCAGTGGGCATGTGTCAGTGTCGATGACCGTTTTTGGCATTGTGGAATCCAGTCACCAATTGTTGAAGGACAGACGGCCTTAGTCTATAGTGTGAACTGTCTTTGCTGGCATGCTGGAGGTTTTTTTTCCTAATGTACAGAACCGGGTTTTTCCTTCGGCGGCGGCAAAAATGAGTGGTCTAAGGCAATGGCTTGTGCACGGGCTGCACGGGCAGGTGGCATTGTTGTGCAATGTTTGGCAAAAAACATGTATATATATATATATACATACGTATGTGCACGCATATGTATAATTAGATGTATGTATTTTTCACATATTGTAGTTATTGTCACACATGCGAAAACCAGATGGTTGTGCCGTCGTTCGTGCGAAGGCATGGTGGTAGAGTTTATGCTTATGGTACCTCAAGACGAAAGTGGAGTTTAGAGGCATCGGGTAAAAAGCCATGTAGTGATAGTTAAGCAGATGAAAGTGACTCAAGACTTTCGGTGGCCCAAGAAAGGACGGAAATGCAGCACCATGCAGAAATATAGAACCTCCGCTGAGAATAGTCTATCTCGCTGTCATGGTGGCCACGCGGCGGTGCAGCAGTTGTTTGGCGAGCGTGGGCAAGACTACGGATCGTTTGAGTTCGGGGGAGAGTCTTGGTTGGAAGAGGGGGGTTGGGAGGGTAAAGTTGATAAGCGTGCTAGACATGCCGGGCGTGGCGGCGTTTGTGTGGCAATGCTGAGGAAGGAGCTCCTTCATGCGGCGGGGCTCTTGCGGGGTTCAACGGTATATTGCTGCATTGCTGCAAGCAATGCGCCGCAACTGTGAAAGGTCTTCGCATTTTGCGGGACTATGCCGAAAAATGGGCAGCATGGCCATGACATAGACCGGTCCGAGGGTACCGAGCAAGGGCGTAAGGTCATGTGCAACAAGGAATATGAATTATTGTTGATGCAAATGGCCGGCTAATAATAGCAAATTAATCCTAGAAATGGTGGGAAAATCTGCGTTGGAAACATACATGCTGGTTAAATCAGCGCTTTCCAAGGTGGATTTTCCCACTAATCCAGTGAGTGAATCATCAATCATTGGTTCTTAGCCATCAATCAATTAGTTAATGCTTATGACCAGCCAATAAAAGCCTATTGATCGAGAATAGTTAGCCATCAGTTAATGGCCAGTCAATCATCATACCTATGATAACCATCAACTAATCAAAACATTTGATTTATTGGCCATCAATCATTAGTTATGACCAATAAATACCATTGACCATTAATCATTGACGATTTATATCATTAGATACCTATGATCAATGATAAATGGTTAACCCATCAACTAGATATTACTAGATATTGCTATTAAATGATGATATCACCATGTATATCACTAGATATTATCATTAACCATTAACCATTAACCAATCATTGCATATCATTTGGCGAATGCTTCTGACCAGCGCCAGCAAAGCCCAAAAGACAGCCGTTGGGTGAGCGGCGCATTCCGAAGGCGCCACGAAACGTGAGACATCGCAGTGCCTCGCGCAAGGCCAGATGGGGAACTGGTCGTAACAATGGTTGATGAGGGGGTTACTGATGGTTGATGGTTAATATTAGGCGGTTAGGTGGCTGATAAGGGGTTTATAAGGTGGTTAATATTGGGGGCCAATGGTTGCTAAGTCAGTTAATAAGGTGGTCAAGAAGGTGGCTAATAAGGTGGTTGATATTAGTTAATGGTGGATGCTGATAGAGGCTAATGATGGCGGATGATAGTGGTTAATGATGGTTGATCGTGGTCCAGAAAAAGTTAATCAATCGTTTAGGATGATTGATTGTAGCAGTTGATACTGGTTGGCCGTAGCCATGGTGATAATCGAAAATGGGTGTACCTCTCAACAGCTAGGGTTGCAATCGAACGAGTTTTTGCAAGGTCTTTGCCGGGACAAGGGTCGTGGCGAGCGTTCAGATGGAGAAGTACGGGCAAAAACACATTTTGCCATGACTATGACCCCCAAGTGCATTTTTCATAAGATTCATACTGTTGCGGCGGTGGGTATTTGTATCGCAGGACAAGGCTATACATCATGTATACATGCGTGCCCACGTGCATGCATAGATAGGCTTACCTATCTATACAGAGTATGTACATAAAAGAATATACTGTATATAAACATTGGTGAATTTACGTGTACATGTAAATGATACATTATATATGTATTTAATTAAGTTATGTATTCATGTGCGCGTGCTCACGGTGCAACCAACACCACGATCCCCCTTGAAAGCCTTTGCTTTCAAAGTTGGCTCCCAAGTTTTGTGGATTTCATGGTTTTGTCCATGCTATGATCATGTTTCATTCAGGACACTTCAGAGTAGACCCCTATTATTGGTTGCATATGATACAGCACCAACTAGAATGAGAGTGGTTAGATGCTCGAGTAGTCTCTCTTTGTCAACGGGTGTTCCACATTCTTGTACAAGGAACAAAAACAAAAGGGGTTCAGGATGCTCTATTTGTTGGCGGGTTTGTTCCGCAGTTGGAATTCCAGATGGGACAAGTCAAGGTGTCACTTTGGCAGACCATCTGCGACTTTGAGTAGATCACGCAACACCAGGCAACATCACTTTTTTACTACACACAGTTTTGCGTCCATAGATGATGGTAACCTATAAAGTGTAATTCTAAACTGAGGAGCCACGGATTTGGCATCTTCGTTTCAGCAAAAGAACGGACCCACACAGTATCGACAGTCACGAACAGAGCAATCTACCTGAAAGTCGGAACACCGTTCCCATTGTTGCACAGAATCGGGAGATTGTAAGTCTTGGGGTCATCATCTCAATGTTTTTACCAAGCCATACCTTGTGATTCACAGGTGTTGCCTGGTCCATCAGTAGTTAAAGTTCAGGAACACCATCAGTACTTAAAATCCAGATGTACTACTTAAAAGTAGCTAAGGAACACCAACAGTGACGTGGTGAGTGCTTGAAGCGGATGCTTCGACCAGCGGTCCCTAGGGGCACCGGGTGTGTCTCGCTGCCAGGGCTCTGGTGCCAGGAGCCCTGCTGGTGCCCTGGGGTCGTTGCTGAGTGGTTCCATGGAGTTGGTGGCTCGAAGCTTCGTGGCGGCCACTGGTCACGCTGAATGGATGGGTAACACCACAGGTTTTGGGGACGTGCATGCGGCTACTGCTGAAATCCCATAGGTTTTTTTGATGATCTTCTTCCATTCTTGATGAGATATGTTGTTGGGACCATTTTGGAGATTCTGGGGTGGTCGACACTTTTTGAGATAGCTTTCCGGATCTCCATAAGCTACGGATTGCCCTCGGGTATCTTCAGATTGCCCTGTCAAGCATAGAATCGATACTGAACATGCAATGGATCCGATGGGCAAATCCTTGATGTGGTGCCAGATTGTTTTGAGTACATTGTTGAACTAGCGGCGTGTTTCCGGAAATCATGGGCAACTGCATGGATGTATGGAAGTTTCAACAGGGTTGACAGTTCCTAATGGCCGGTCACAACCACCTGTTCGCTGTAGAGACTACTACGACTGCTACTGGCCGACAGTCAATAATAGCGGCGAATGTGCCAACACTTATAAGGGGTTGGGGCTTGACATGGCTCCCGCCTTCAGTAATGTTGGTGGATCCACCGATGCACTAAGGACATGATGCTTGGATGATGCTTGATAATGGTGATGAATGGATCCAACCAGAATTGAGATACTTTCGGCCGGTCTGTGGTCATGGGTATAGATGTCCTTGCTACTATAGTCAATGACTTGATCATTTGAACCACTCTACTCATCACTACTGATCCAAGCATCATGTATGCCTCTGCAACGGCCGGTGCCATCGGGTGCCACGCCGTGCCCCAGGAGTCAGACGCCGAAAAAAGCTGCAAAGGAGGATCCGGCCACAGAGGAGAAGCGGAAAGCAGACCCGGTGAAGGAGGAGCGAAAAGCGGAAAAAAAGGCCGAAAAGAAGGCCATGCCGCGCGTTGATGACCTTGGTGGCGGGGGTGATCCACCCTTGGTGAGTGGATATTGGTAGCTACTGTCATTGGTCCGCAGATAATCCAAACATAGGATGGACTTTGATGTCCATTCAAAACAGGATCTCCAGCTTGAGCAGCTCAATAGCTGGTGAACATCACACATTCGGGGTCAACAGCTGGATCTGCTGGGTACATGCGGCATGTGCTTCGATCCACCCCGGAAACGCCAAAGATATCGGGCGGCATTCTTACTGTGCGTTTAGACTTCACACTTGTGGGATCATGTAGAATGTGATTATGACATGAGACATTTATCACCAATAGCCACGAACCCGATACATATATTTTGTTTTCATAATTGTTCATACCCCGGCAAACGTATTATTAGCAAAGTGAACAATGATATTGTTGACAACGAAAAGTATATACGATGGTTCACTATTGTACCATTCTTCACGAGTGTATCACAATCACTATGCCAATATTAACGCATCATCATTCCCATATTGTGGTTTCTCAAGATAGGGAACCCCGAATCATCCAATATCAACCATTTATAGTCATAAGCCGCCCAGTTTTAGGGTCCCCTATGTTAAGAAACCCCCATAGTAAGGTATCACCACCATAGTCTACTGCCCATGTCCTGCCTAACGCTTCACCACTCAGCTGCGGCTGGCGCCCAGCCCGGGCACCA
>VSDK01029286.1:383514-418206 GCA_009767595.1 Symbiodinium kawagutii | reverse complement strand
CCGCCCCAATGCGCGCCGAGTTTCTGCCGCCGGACCTCAACCGCGGCCAGCCACGCCAAGTGTCTGCTGCCGGACCTCAAAGATGTCAGAAGATATGTCAGAAGAGATGTCAGAAAGAATGTCAGAAAGAATGTCAGAGAGAATGGCAAAAGATATGTCAGAAAGAATGTCAGAAGATATGTCAGAGAGAATGTCAAAAGATATGCCAGAAAGGATGTCAGAAAGAATGTCAGAAGATATGTCAGAAAGAATGTCAGAAGATATGTCAGAAAGAATGTCAGAGAGAATGTCAGAAGATATGTCAAAAAGAATGTCAGAAGAGATGTCAGAAAGAATGTCAGAGAGAATGTCAGAAGATATGTCAGAAAGAATGTCAGAAGAGATGTCAGAAAGAATGTCAGAAGATATGTCAGAGAGAATGTCAGAAGAGATGTCAGAAAGAATGTCAGAAGATATGTCAGAGAGAATGTCAGAAGATATGTCAGAAGAGATGTCAGAAAGAATGTCAGAAGATATGTCAGAGAGAATGTCAGAAGATATGTCAGAGAGAATGTCAAAAGATATGCCAGAAAGAATGTCAGAGAGACTGTCAGAAGATATGTCAGAAGACATGTCAGAAGATATGTCAGAAAGAATGTCAGAAGAGATGTCAGAAAGAATGTCAGAAAGAATGTCCGAGTAGAAAGTTGTCAGAAAGAACGTCAGAAGATGTGCCAGAAAGGATGTCAGAAAGAATGTCAAAAGGTATGCCAGAAGGAATGACAGAAGATTTGCCAGAAAGAATGTCAGAAGGTATGTCGGAGAGAATGTCAGACAAAAGTGGAGTCAACAAGCGGTGATGACATGACATGGTGGGGATCACTCGAAGTAAAGTAATTGAAGTTGAGAATTTGTGAGTGATAGACGCGAAACATACAGGATATCATCAGCGGATCGAAATCTTGTGAAAGTGGCTGGCATGCACAGATGATGTCAGCTGATATTTCCGACTCAGATTCACACATATTCGCACAATTCACATGTGTACATATGTATATATTGATATCGAATCAGAATATTTTCATTCACTTGCTTTTATACACACATACCGGTACCATATGCATAATGGCACAACACAGCCATTGGGATTCTTATGATTTGGAGATCTGCCATGGACCGATGGCTGTTGATGCTTTCACCAACTAGTTACCATGCACTTAGGGATCATTTTTGTAGCGAACAAAAGCTCCATGGTTCCTCCAATCGTCAGAAGCCGTGGATCGGTGCTGTGGCTCCCAGGTGTCCCTTTTTTTCAAGCAGTCCAACACGCGGCTTGCCTTCATCATCGGCAAGGCTCTAGTGTCTTGGCTGAGGGAAATTTGACCGGTGAATGATATCATCATGGAGAATTCCTTGATGGTAGTGATAATGGTGGTTAATCCATGTTAATCCTAGTTAATATCCTAGTCAATATATGGTATATCCTAGATAATCAGCATAATATCCTAGTTAATGATAGTGAGAATGGTAGATAACCTTGGTGAACATCCCTGGTAGCTTTGATAGGTGGTGACATTGATGAATGTTGGGTAGTCATCTGTGGAAAATGTTGATCACATTCGAGGGTGGCTTCAACCCATGGACTGGCAATAGCTGCCAAACAGATCCAAGTTGAGGAACTCTACTGGGTTGATATCTCTTACAATCTGGAAGTTCACATCCCAACAAATTAATCTATCAACATCTAGAACTCAACAAGATTAATTTACAATGTGGAAGTTACAATCTTTCACATCCTAAACATCTATTCTGTTCTTTTGGGTATGGGAAAGGATATAGCCCCATGCTCCGTCAACCACTGCGACATCAAGAAAGCTGGAGGCTTGTAACCCATACCTGGATGGGGGTATCGATGTCCTGAACCTGCCAGTTGGTCAAGGGGTTTTCGTTCCCTTGCTTCTTCCTGTGTAGCTAAGAATTGTTTCGTATCCCCCTTTTTAATTTTGCCCTGCCACATGGTTGTGCAGATCTCCATCGCGCCACAATCTTGTTTCACAAGATCTCTTTTGGCTGAGTATTCTGGTGAACCCTTTAGGCGTTGGTTCACTTACGGGTTAGTTGAGTCAAGCTTCCCTGTTGTGAACCTACATGAAACTCCTGAGTCCATCCCCCTCCAAAAACTCGCGTGTGAACTGATGGCTCGGGGCACGGCGCCTGCGCTGTCGAAGCTCTCAGGACTTTGCAGTGAGGCTCTTCCAGGAACCTGCAATGATGGTGGATGAAATGACTGCACTGGGGCTGAAACACATCATGTATCAGGCGAGGATCCAGTGGAAGGATTTGTTGTGGAAGCATATGCACAGGCACTTCATCTTGGAGCGTTGTTTTTTCGGGGGCGGCAGTGGATGTCAGCCACCCTGCTGAAAGTGGACAGTGGATCACTGGAGGTCTTCACTACTCTCAACTGGCAATCGACTTCGATTTGTTTGGAATAGATTTGGTGGTCCAGGATTTTACGGGAAACCCTTCTTTGTCACATGCGTTGATTGAATTAGGTCTACAGGTTCTTGCTTCCTCCACTATCAAACATAGAAAATTGCACGTATGACTTTCCATGATGTACCTAATAATTACAGAAGTACAACATTGTACATCATAGCATTACATTTCTTAATTGGGCCACTTGCTCTAAGCATCAACCATCACTGATTGAACACCTCACCACTCCAGGCGCAGCCCAAGTTCTTCCATCCATGGGTGGCGGCGCTGGTGGCTGAGATCCAGCTGATCTGTAAAGATGAGGAGGCGAAACCCTCATTGCCACAATTCCATGAGGGCCAACGGTAGCCAGGTGGGAGTTGAGTAGTGACAAATTGCTGGCTCAGAGGGGTTACAAGATTTGTTAATCAACCAACAAGAGTGAGAAATTTTTGGGCCACAGTATGTGGAGACAAGGCAGCATCCAAACTCCCATGTGACAGGCTATTCCCTTGTCGTTGCAGTCTGCAAGGGTACTATGGAGTAATGTGTGGTCATGTGGCATTTATAATCAGTGAGGGAACACCCAGGCAACAGAGCAGGCAAGACTCAGTCCTCCGAATCATGCCCGCGAATCATGCCCCTAGACAAACATCCCGGGAAGGCCCTTTATTTTCATTCATTTTCAGACGTACCCATTTTCATATTTGGTGGAAAGCTATTGCATGCTGAGAGCTTCTTACCTACAGAAATAGCTGCATTCTATGGATACCAGGTTGAGACTCATGGGGCACTCTTGGGTTTACTTCCTGTTCTCTTGTTGGTAATGGATTGTAACCTGTGTTCTGCCACTAATCCGCTATCCATGGGATTGTTTGCATTCCATTGGTGCTATCCAACCTTTCTGATGATTTCGGGGTACCCCCATGACTTGAGAACCCCCCCATATTGGTGTGTTGTTGTTTTTTGTTGAAATCCCTTACTATCAAGCATCACAATCCTTATAAAAACCATATCAACAAACACCCATCTTGAAACCCTAACTAAAATCCCTGACTATTCACCACAACAATCCTTAAGAAAAACACATCTATAGAACACCCATGTTTAACCAACCATATCCTTAAACATGGTTAAACACCCATGGTTAAACATGGTCCTTAAACGTGGTCAAGCTGGCTACGTACCCCCATGATCCAACCGCGCCTGGCGCGGTTTCACAGGTGGTCCAAGGCATGAACTACGCCATGTGCATCATCGGCAGCATCATCGGCCAAGCCGTTGAGACCGGCAGCACTCCCGTCCTGCAGGCGCTGACCCGGGGAAGATGCGCCGTGTCGTGGGTCACGGGTCAAGGTTGCCGGTGGGAGCTGAGGCTTAGCAACGGTGAATGGATGTTAATGGTTGATTAATGGATCTTATGGCAGTCTAAAAAATTGATCTTATGGCAGTCTTATGGTCAAGGATCTGGTAAATAGCTCTTATAGTAACCAAGATCATTCTGCCATCAGTTTTTAACCATATCCTTGACCATAAGATCCCCAAAGTATATCCTTTAGTAGTGGTTAATGGGTTGATATTCTTGGATGGTAACCGATAAGAATATGGAATATACCAACATGGTGGTTTCTTGAAATGGAGGGCCCCCCAAATCATCCATGTTTTGGGTACCCCTATCTTGAGAAACACCCAGGTAGTTATTCACATTTCAACCAGTGATGTCAACTACTGGGGGTCGTCCCAAAACCCAGGAAGCCGCTGTGGGAACTAGAAATCCGGACAACCCCCATATGATGGTTTCTCAAAATAGGGAACAGGGAACCCCATAAAATGCTTGGTTTATTACTGTAACTGAACAACTAAGGATGATTTTGGGGTACCCCTATTCTGAGAAACACCCATATTGTTTGTTTGTGCGTTGAACATGTCTTTCTTTGCCATATCGATATCATCCACTACTGATAGAAAACATGTATCCTCACATACTGGTTTCTCCTTGTTATCCTCCTTCTCATTGACATATGAAACTGGAATCATATCAGTGATATCGACATACGTGACATGTGGGTGTTTCTTCAAATCGGGGTAACCCCCCGTTATCATCCATCATCAACCATTTACAGGAAACAAACCGGCCACTTGTAAATCCCACTAGCATTAATCACTCATTAATTCGCTATTGTTGATTATAATTTCCTGTATAACCAAGATATCCTCTATAATATCAATTGATTAATCTTTATACTCCACTGTAATAGTCAGACTAGTATTGACCACTAATAAATTCCACTAGTATTAATCACTAATAAACCACCCATTCTTGAAGGTTCTCCACTATAAGAACCCCCCCATCTGCTTATTTCCGCCGGCGGTGTAGCTGAGTAGCCCATGACGAGCGCCTGAGGCGGTGGTGAACGATGACGTGAAGGCACTAGGGCCACTAGGGCTTGATTTGTGGCTGGGGAGCAGGGGTCATGGGTGAATCAATGGTTCATGGTTAACGGGGGTTGATGATGGTTAGCAGTTGATAATGGTTACCTAGTTGATAATGATGGTCGATGACGATGGTTAATGATGGTTGATAGTTGTTTAATCATATGGTTAACGTTGATCAGGGTCAATAATCACTATGGTTGATAATGGTTAACCAGCAGTTGATCAAATGGCTCATGACCATGACCGAATGGTTAGTTAATCATGAATGTCATAATCAATGGGAGATGATGGTAAGGTATTGGTTGATTCATGCTTAATTAATCATGGTTTGTTAGAACAGTTGATGTTGGTTCACCATGATAATAACCCAGAATGGTCGTAGTTTGAATCCCAACAATTTGACCAAAATTTCATTACAATCAACTGAGTTCCATTACAATCAACTGAGTTCCATTACAATCAATCAACTGAGATTCATTACAATCACCTCAAACCTGTTGATAGTTGAACTGAAAAGACCTCTGACTCAACATCAACGGTGAGCCGATCCGCGGAGCCGAATGGCCACGGCACAACAGGAGGTGGTTGCTTTGTGTGGGTAGGTATCCCCTGGTATTTGCCCTTAATATCCCTCAATCATTCTCAAACATTCATCATTGTTTGCGTTTGGTCGCCGTTACTGACCACTATGAATGTGCTTCTTGAATCATTTTGGGCGTTGAAAACCATGAACAATCCTCATCAACAATGTCTGTTGCTTATGATCCATTATCAACCGATCTTGCGATATCTTGAGCATTTTATTGCCTATTGCCTATTGTCAAACACTATCCAACACTATCCAGCACTATCCAAAGACTATCAACCAATCATCGGTTCTGCCTATCGACCAGTAAAATCCACTATGCAAATTATTCACCAGCGTCAACTATCATTAAACCATCCTTTCACGACTAATACACCACCAATAAACCATGATGAAACCGTCAATCAACCATCAACTCAGCATTACTTAGCCATGAAATCATCATCATGTCACCATTGTTTCACCAGCCATTTTATCACTGGGTGTTTCTCAAAATTAGGGACTCCCCCAGTCATCATCCAGTTTATTAGTCATTTATAGTAACAAACTGCAACCATAACTTGGGGGTTCCCGTCATGGCTCAAGAAACATTCAGATATTGCTATGGGTCAATATCAACCAACCAATAATAGGGGGTTCTAACCAACAATGATAAGGAAAACAATGGCTAATGGTAGGGGAACCAGGGGTACAGGGTTTTGACCCACTGCCATATGGATCATATAGTTGGAATCCCACTCTTGTTTCTTATCATTCTCCCCTATTATCAATTATCAACCATTAACCAGCTGACCATTAACCAACTATTAATCCCTTATCATTATTCCTATCAATCCCTATCAATCACCAACCATTATGATCCCCTATAAATTCGCCAACTGGATGATTTCCATCATGACTTTCTATAGTTAAGCGTTAACCAAGCATATTAACCAACTATTATCACCAAGTATGTTAAGCATATTAGTGTCATCACCATCATAGCTTTCCTCAGCCACGAGCTGCCGTGGCAGGCTCTGAAGAGAGCACTTCAGGCGACACCGCGCGCTGAGCGTTTTGAAGCGGCGCTCGGACGCTGAGAGGCAGAGACGGCGGAGTCGCGAATGCGGGCTGCCGCTGCCCCCGGTGAACCACGGAGGATGATGAGTCGGTAGCAGTTGTGGTGATCTATGACTAATATATGATTATCATTTGATGAAATGGTTAATTATATTAGTTGATAGAATGATGATGATCTAATGATGACAAAATAATGATTAATTACATGAAATGATGATGATATAATGATGATACAATGATGATCTAATGATGATACTGGATAATATTATGAGGATATGATAATATAATGATGATTTAATGATGTTATTGGTTGATAGTATGTATGTATGTTTGTATGTGTAGTGTTTTTTGATCAAGGTTTTTAGTCCAACAGTTCGATATTTGTTGTGCATATATACATCATACCATTTATAGTGTAGTGAGTGTAGATATGATTCATATTGTTTGATGTGGAGTAGCGGCGGAGGTGGTTGAGACAAGCCAAGGCTTCATATCAAAACGTGGAACTGATCTTTTCATGGCTGAAGTGTTCTAATGGTAGTCATTGTTGTTTGCAAATGGGGTTAATCATCAACATGAGCATGAATTATGACTAAGCCTATTAAGCCCATAGATTATGACGCTATATCAAGTATGGTCTATAGTCCATCAGTGATTCGTCAACTAGTAATCATTACTGTCTATAGATAATGATTGATTAGATATTACTGAATGATTCATATAGTCATTCAATATTCCATAGATCCACGGCCTGATTTCATGGTGACCAATGAAAGGGGTTCGCGATATAAACACGAGGCGCCATCAGCCACCGCATGTGTTTGGTGCCAAAGTAGCGGTTGGCTACGTGTTTGATCTCAGACAAACCTATGGGCTTCTCCAAAGAACTCACAATTTCTGGAGGTTTCTATGGTTTTAGGCTTAGAGAGAAGCATTTGCTCCCTTGAAAAATGCCGGTTGAGGCATGCAGAAGGCTGGATGACCGTGAGCTGGCCAAGGTATGTTGCAAATCGCAGGATACTCGACAGATGGAAGGAGTTGAAGTGACTGGAGTCTCAAAATCAACCAGCTTCAGCTTGCAAAAACAATGACCCTGTAGCAAGATTCGAAGTCTTTACAACACCTTTGGAACGGCCGCCCATGCTCAGAACATTAAAATGTTTGACCTTGTCACCATCCATAGCCGAGTCCAGCCTTGAGTCCTTGTGTTTTCTGTGGTTCCCACTTGTTCCATGCCGAATTTTCGCTGCCGCAATGGAGGCTCAGCCTGCGCAGGGCTGGAAGTGGTGTTTGCACAGTGGTGTTTGCGCCCCAAACGATCAATCATGTCATTTGAATGCATAGCAACGGATCTATCAATGGTGCTATCATCACGATGTCGTTGCTATTTTGTCTAGTTTTTGGCAACCCATCATTGGTTTGTCTTAGACATTTTCAAGGGATATTTCAAACATTGCAGCGGCTAAACTCCACAGCAGCAGTGCATCAGCCACGGAGAATGGCCGATCAAGTTCCCAATGCTACTCTGATTGATAAATGATGGCCAAGGCCTCATCAGAATGGTCGTCACTGGTGAAGGTGAGTCATGGTTCATATTTTTTGGTGTGACAGACAATATGATGCATGTCTGTTATTTATCATCATACTTGATATGATGGGCGAGCCTCCCTTCGTGCAACCAGAGACGCTAATCCCACGGCAAATTGCTAAGATGGTGGCTGAGAACCTCTTCAGGATTATGACGAACAAAAATTGTAAGGGTATCTTGTTGGTGGGGTAGTTGTTTTCAGCCAGAGCCATCGGAAACAGCGTGATTCGGACCGAATCCAAGCGCCGCACACCACTTCCAGCTATTGAACAATTACAGTAGCCTTGCGACCCTCGATTTGTACAAACTAGGTCTGGTGGCGATGCTGCGACTGAGCATGGTCGAAGGAAGTGCAAGCACTGGTTTGGTTACAGCAACGGGCCCGATTTCGTATTGTTAATTGTTAGCTTCCTGGCTTCTTGGTCCATTTTGGTGGAGGATTTTGAGATTTTTCAGCCAGCATCTAGTCGGCCAAGGACGGAGTGCAGCCAAGCAACGAGTGGAGGTGTCACCATGGGCATATCGTTTGGACAGCAACTGTTGTTAGTTGAAAGGTGATGATTTAAGGTCAGTTGTTGCCTTGTATATCCTGTGTTCTTGGAGATTCCCATCATTTGCCGCGATTCTTGATGAGCCTTTTCAACCATTCTGAACCGGCATCAACCAGCATGGATCATTTGAGAACGGTCGTATTCAACAGTATCAACTTTCATCAACCATCAATCATCACGAACTATCATTTTTCACCAAGGAAGCCACCTCTTTTTGGGACCGCAGGATTAACTAGCGTTGCACACCTTACACTAAGCATCGCTAAGCTTAAAGACACCACAGTTGGCCAACAAGCAAGTCTGACAACAAGAGTCAGAACTCAGTCGCTGCAGTACGCTCTGGCGTGAGCTTCTGGCCTGTCGCAGCTAACATTGGCAATGTCCTGCTGATGGAAAATGGACAGCGGCAGGGTGGCATTTAGATCTTTGATGAAAGAGAGTGGGCCTGGAGTTGGTTTACAACTAGAGGAACTATCATTTACGCTGAATATTTACAGCTATCATCAAATGGCACCAGCTGGACACACAGTGAGAAGCCTTGAGCCGGTCGTGGCAGCACCAAACTTAGCATCGCATTTACCAAGCATCAAAACAGTCGATTCATAGCGGCATACGGCATAGCGCATTCCTGGGGGAACCATGATGTCAGTAAGCCATACAGTTGAAACAAGGGCTGGCTGCTGGTTTGACTGGCTCCCTGGTGACAGCAGGTGACAGCAGGGGCCGGATTGATGATGCTTTTTCAATTTTGCCCTATAGTCATTTTGAGCCTCGGCCATTTAGCTGTTGCTTTCACAGCAGGTGCTTGGAGAGGTGGATGAACTGGGCGACATCCTCAATCGGCATCGAAGTAGCAAGTTGAAGATCAACACTGGAGTCTACACATAGTTTTTCGGGTTCATTTCTGTTTCTGATGTGTTGGAACACTGAGAAATGTTTCTCTGACTGAACCCAACAGTTTGATATGGGTTCATCCTCCAAATTATTAATAGGAAACCTTTTAGAAGATGGCCTGTCTCCACATCTATGCTATGGCACCCACATGTTAATAATGTTTTGAAATCTCCTCCACATTAATAGGAACAATGGGTTACACCCATGATTGGCACCGAAACCCGTTGCTCCCTCGCTACGAGCGCTGCTCTCGAGCGCCATGTCGCACGTTCGCTTGGCGCGGCGCTTGCTGTGTCTTCTCTGTCTCCTTCAGACGCAGGTGCTACGGTGGAAGCTGCTGCGAAAAGCGGGGTGTGAGGTACCCCTAAACGCAGGTGGTTAACGAATGGTTAAGCGATGGTGGGATCGCCCATGGTTAAAAGTTGGTCAATGCTTAGTAGTTATATATAGGGGTGAATGTTGATCAATGGTGGATATCCGTAATTAATGCATCATAATCATGAATGGTCAAAAGCTGGTCAATGCTGAAAAACGTCAATGTTGATCATCGGTTATCAGAACTGAAATGATCTATAACTGGTTAACTGTTTAATTCATGGTTGATAGTAGGTGATAAAAACCAGCGGAGATACCAACTATACGGCGAGCTGGGTCAATACCAACCAAACGAACCATCGGTAATTAGAGGGTATTCACCCATATTGACCCATATTGACCCAAGATGACCATGGCAACGTATGGCATATGGGATGGATTGTGCATCACAAGGGACCTAATGAATGCTCAGGGATCGGCCTTTGAGAAACTGTGCCCTACATTTCAATTGTGAACCAACTCACCTCATATCCAGAGGTCCAGTACTCCTACAACTCCAGACTTTACAAGGTGGTGGTATCAAGCCTTGTCATCAACGATCATAAGATCTGACCTTGCAATAGTCATCAATAAACATTAGCTGAACGGTCATCAAACCGAGCTGAGATCATGAACCATCACTCACCATCAACTATCACTGTAGCTATCAGCCCGACATCTCCATGGCTGCCACCTAGAAATATTCCTTTCACCATCTCCATAGTTCACGAGGAATTCAGCTACCGTTTCAGAGTAATTTGCCATTCATTTCACCATCGTTAAACCCATCGATTCATCATCACTCAACCCATCACTTAACCCATCACTTCACTCATCACTTCGCCATGGTCCCAGGGTCCCCAGCAGGACCTCCCACCGTGGCGTCCCCAGGTCTTCCTGGCACCTCGCCGCGGTGCCACGCGGCTGCGGCCCGCTGCCGCGGGGGCGGGCCGAGCTGCCGAGCGGCGCCACGCTGCGGCTGCCGCCGGGGAGGCATCGCAACTCGGAGCCCATCGTGTTGCGAAGGACCGAAGGAATGGATGGAGGAGGGAGGAGGAAGGGAAGGGAGGAGGGAGGGATTGGGAGGGAGGGAGGGTGGAGGTGGTGGAGGGGGTGGAGGGGAAGGGTGGAAGGTGGAGATATGCACCAGCTCGACGTCGTGGGGATTTGCAGCTCTGCTGTGGACATGATTGAGGTTGTTTTTTGGGGATGAGTTGATGGGATGATTTTGTTGTGATGATTCTTTTGCTGGCTGCTGTTGTCTGGCAGGAATATCACCCTGGAGGGGCTTCCTGGTTCAGTGAAGACGGAGCTCGAAAGCTGCATTTACTTTGAGGACTCAGCAGCGATCCGAGCTCACAGGGTGAAGTCACTTGTGGTGTTTTCACCGTCGAAAATGCAGATGCTGGCTGAGCGGGGTGATACTTGTCACACTAAGTACTTGGTTTGTTGATGTTGAAGTTTTCGTTATCAAAATTCACTACGGACATCCCCAACGCTGCACTTTGGAGGACGGAATGCTGCCAGTGCTTCTTGTATCCCAACCATGAGATGGTTTCAATATGCCACAGGTTGTGAGACCAGCTCGGCAACATACTACAAGCTCTGAAGCCTGATCTGATTCGTGGGTATTTATGTTTCAAGCGTAGCAAAACACAACTCTAATGACTCTAATGGCATGCATGCTTGTCTCGTTTTCGTCTATTCAAATTGCTAGTGACTTGTGGAAACACCACAAGAATTGAGAAGAATTGGCAGAATTAAGTTAGGTCTACATTACATCTACTGTATGTATCTCATTGAATCCTATTGAATCTTACAAGTAAGTATTACATGTTTCTGTGTAGGCATGCCCTTGTGGTACATTCCATCCTCATCGTTCTTTGGAAAATCGGATCTATCCATGTTGTTCCTGTACGGCAAGACCTTCCCAAACCGCTACCAGGGGGCATCGTTTCAGGAGGGTTCGGAGCGTGCCACGTTGCAAAGCTTGGACATCATCAACACTCGGCGTTTCGCTGCGGTGCATGTGCGATGCTCGGGCTCGCCAGAGATTCGTGTCCTGGCCTGTCGGTGGAATCAACAACGGAAGATTTGCTTTTCAAAGCTGTCATCAGCGACAAGCTGCTAAGGAAATGCAAAGAAGCTGTATTTTAGTGAGGTGTGGTAGTTTTTAGATGGTGGAAAAGGAGCACAATGAGGAACGGCTTCATGCATGCTGCATGCTGTAGGTTTAGCATCGGAGATCTATTTTGAAGAGTTAGACTTGGAATACAACAAAATATTACATTTTCCCAACACATTTTGCTCGGAGAACGCTCCTTTGAAAAAAAAAACATCCGCTGTTAGAAAGAGATCGTTTGCAACCATCCGCAGAAACTTTTCCAACAGCAAAAATCCAGCATAACATGGGCTCTTAGCAAAGATAATGCTCCTCAATCTTCCAATCTTCCAATCATTTGAGCTAGAGAAATCGGGCCTCAATCTCCCAATCATTCTTTGAGCATACAGGCAATGAGGGAGCTCTAAGTTGGGGGCCCCGTAGTTGGCTAAGTTGGTCAACCAGGGTAAGTATCAGTTATGGCATATAAGTATCATTGACTACAACTAACCATAACTAGCAATGGTTAGTCATGGTTTTCTTCAATTTTTTGCTATAACTGACCATAATTAGCTGTAACCATTGTTTTGGATTTTGTACTACCCAACTTCTACATCATAACCAGGGAGCCCATGGGAGCCCCGCCTTGTACGTTTGTGCTTAGGTGGCTGTAACATCTCCAGCTGCGGTATCGGCATCTTGGCCGATGCGCCGTTGAGCACCTTGAGCAATCCGCTGATCTCGCACTGCCGCATTGGACCCGCATGGCAGGTGAGCTGAGATGGTCATGGTCCATGGGTGTGGGCACACCGTGCATGGGGAGCGCCATGGATCAACCCTAATGTTGATATGGGTCAATAACTGGGTCAATATTGACCAAAACCTTATTTTTTGGATGTTCACTGGAGGTACAGGGTATCGCCCCTCAACCATGTTGCTTTGCTCAGGGAGATACACCTGAAGTGCGTGCTATCCCCAGTGAAACTACCATGCTTGGGCAACTGCGAGTATGCCTATGGCTTAGACATTGCCCATGTCAACCGACGAGATGTTGAGCCTCTGGGATGGCAATCAGCGGCAGTCAAGAGATTGCGGGTGAACACTTCAATGAGCAATAAACACCAAGAATGCAAGAATAGCATGTCTGCATTCGGCATGTTTCATTGTTACTGAAATAAACGTTCCATGTTAACATGAATGTGGTGAAGCCACTAGCATCATGTTGCCATCAACCACCTTTTATCCTGGCTAGCGCAAGTATGCTAACCAGCATTTACAGATGAGCAAACTTCTGAAGTTTCATATCAGATTGAGGCCGTGTTTTCAGGCGTGTGGATGCTCATTTACAATCATTTCTTTGTTTTTCAAGAGTTTCGTAACTCTTCATCCCCAATCAACATCTCTCTCATCCCAACATCTCTCATCCCAACATCTCTCATCCAAACATCCCTCATCCATCACTGATGATCCCCAGCCGCTCGTGGACCGCAGGGGCCGCTGCCGCGGCACCTTCCAGCACTGCGTCATCAGCGACTGCCGCAGCGCGGCCTCCCGCCTGCGCAACGATGCGCAGCCGCTGCTGCGGCAGAATCTGGTGCTGGGCTGTGCGGGGCCTGGGATGGTCATATGGAACCGGGCCAAACCGGAGATGGAAGAGACGCTTGGGTGAGGTGAGGGTGGGGGTGCAATATGGTGTATAGGGGAACCGTGAGGGGTCCAATATGGTTAGTAAATGTGGGGAAACTGTGAGGTAATTTTAGACAGCAGTTTGGGTTTATCAAGGTAGGGAGTTAATTATGAAAATGGAGGAAGAGTTGGGTTGGAACACATATGAGCAGCCGTCAAAACTCCGGTAATTTAAAAGTAGTATTCGGCCGCCATGGGTTGTAAGAAATCTTCAAAACATGAGGTAAGCGATGGGACCTTCCCAAATAGCGATACCCCTTTTATAACCTCTTGTATTGTTACACGGTTTTTATTGTTTTGCATGCAAGCGATACCCCCCAGAAAATCATTACGAGGAAAGGTGCCAAAACTGTGGTAAGCGATGGGACCTTCCCAAATTTGTCCATGGCATTGATTTCGAACCAGAGTTTAGAAAGTCGCACATATAGGCTGACTACGTGTAAGTGCCAGTGTCCTAGATTGTATTTATGCTGTGGTTTGTTTACCCACTCATAGTTGAGGCAAAGGATCTTCTAGTATCAGTTTGTGGCTCAAGCATACGGTACCAAAGAGACCTGATCATTCAGGTTTTCATGAAAGTAATCAAAAATTAGGCCAACAATTTTGAACTATATTATTATACCAGACTTCCTTTGTTTTGCATGTGTTCAACCCCCAAGCAATTGTGGACCTCGTTGACTCGACCGATCGAAGACCTTGCGTTTGGAACTTTGCCAAGGAATGTGTTCCTGGACAACGGGGAAGAAGAGACCGAGGCTGACGAAACTGCCCTGAGCTAAGGAGGCACAAGTTCTCCGTGCCAAGCCGCTTTCACGAGGTCCAAGTCTGGTGCTTCGCAAACAAATGGGCTATACGCATATGTCACATGCCTGTCAAGGTCATACCGAGCAGTCCAAAAATCATGAGCAACCAGAGAGGTGGATTGTTGTGCAGCGAGGAGGAGAGTGGGCTGGGCATCGCATGGAGCTGCATAGCTTGGCAGCTGCCAGATCTGTTTCGTGCGATGGAGCGTCACGAAGATCCTTTGGTGCGCCGTGACAGAGACGCTCTGCAGAAATCACGGAGTTCTCGGAGCTCGCAGAACTCTTGGCTTCCACTGGGGCTGTTTGAAGCTGCGAAGCGAAAGCGAGGTAGAAATGTGCTTCGTTTTCCCCACCAACCTGAGCAAGTTGACATCCTAGCCTTACCTCAAGTTGCATCACCTCACTGCGATGGCACTCCACAGCACCGGCAAAAAGGGCTGCGTCGTGGGTTTGTTCCGGTCGTCCCGGCCCCAAGGTCAGATGGCATGGCTTTGTTGGCGGCAGGTTGAGCTGGGAAGTCATTGACAGTCATTTGGAACCTGTTGGTTTGGAGACCTTAGGGTCATGTGGGAGTCGTTTGGCCAATTTGGATTATAGTAACTGGGACCACTGGGAAGGAGCGATGATCTTCGCTAGGGGTCCTTGGCCCTTTAAAGGGGGAGCCAGTTCGAGCTACCAGGAGTGCCCTAACCAAATGTGGGTATATAAGGGATATAAACATCAGCCGTGATTGTGATTTCCTGTTGTTGATCTTTGACCAAACATCATCCAAGGAGTTTTTGACCTTGGTTGCTTTTGTTTGTTTTGTTATTTTGCTGCACTTGCTAGATATCAACATTTGGGGCAGTTTATAGTTTATAGTCATGGATCGTTATCTATAGAATCCAATGTGATCCAATGTGGTTTAGTAACTACACTGTACTGGCTTCTTCATATCTGTAATCAATGTAATTACTGTAGCTACGTTTTGAATATAACTCATCATTACATATATCATAAAGTATAAAGTGAATATATCGTAAATTGCATATATTACTAATACAATAACATAATTCATGGTATATCACCCCTAATAATGCAAGTGCATCTGAGATTCCCTTGGAACGTGCTTGGACGACCAACTGTCCCACACGGTTCTGCGCATGGCGCACTACCGAGGCCGTCAGCGAGTCCACCGCGACGAGGTCCGCTGGATCCGATCCACCGCTGGATCCGGTGATCGCTGCAACGTCGGTGGGTCACTTCGTAACCATGCAACGTGGGTGGTGATGGATAGGTGAACAACCATAGGGATACCGAATGTTTGGTAGTTGCGCCAAAGATAGGTGAACATTGCAAGACCATTGTGTTCATTATGAGTGGTTCTTCACTGATAGGCTTCGTAGATTTCCAAGGGAAAGACATCGGATGGAGTAGTTTTATGGGCAGGACACGGCTTATGATTTCAATTGTTATTGCTGGGCTCGGTTAATTCTGAGAGTTGAGAATCATTTATGATAAACACCAAGATAGGTCAATGCCACATGCGGCCCAGCAAAATGGATAGGGAACATCGCAACAGCTAGACTGTGCTGTTCATGGGGATGTACACTCAGAGCACCCAGGTTTGACCCTTTGGCCACATCATCAACCGAGGGTTGTGATATGTTTTCAACAACAAGGGGTTGATCACCCAAGGGTTTGTTGATGTCTGAAAATACTGATGTGGTGAGGAAGCCATGTCTTGAATGATCAAGAATGATATAACAAAATCATGGCAGCTCCTTATATGGTGGTAGCTCTCTATTTTTATCATAATGTGGTGAGGAAGCCATGGCAAATCATCGCAAAATACGGGATGAAGTTCGGATGCATGTCATGACACTACCGCGGGACACGACTGGTCGTCCAAGCGGTGCGCTGATAGATCCACCTGGCAGATCGCTCAGTGTGACAGCGATGGCCTTGATGGCCTCGAAGACCCAACAACAGCATCCAAACTCTGCAGAACGTGATGTTGGGGCTGTTGTTGGGTGTTTGGATGATTTGTTATCCAGCATATCTATAGCCGTTTTGGAACCATCCAAATTGGATATGTTTGTTTTTGGTGTTCTTTATGTTTTTTTGAAAACGTTATGTTCAGCTGCTGTTTGTTTGTGAATTTGTTCAGTGCAACTGAAGACTTCCTGTGCTAGATGGACAGTCTGACAATTTGTTCAGGGTCTCCATTCTGATTCTCAGCAGCCATGCGTATTCATCATTTTTTTGCCACTGTTGTTATCCAGCATATCTATAGCCGTGATTTACATCCTGCATATTCATAGAATGTGTCATTGTTGTTGTTTTCGAGTTTTTTTGTGAACCATGATCGTATGACCACAGTTTGGTCAATCAATCGCTATTTGTCACTATGTACCTGACCAGTATTGACCTTATCATTAACCAGTACGAGTCACAATCCCTATGCTTCCAGTCACCAGTCACCAGTATAGAAGGGAACCAGCCCCAAACAACAATGGTAGAAACCCGCTGGTTACCCACTAAAATGGTACCTGGAAGCATAGGAAATGACTCGCACTGCTCAACCTGCTACCCATGATTTCACCATCAGCCAGGTCTCCGATGAGCGAATCTCGGCGTCAGTGGGTTTTTTTTGGGGTGGTCATGATACATAAATGGGGGGTTCTCAAAATTGGACACCCCCAAATGGATGGTTTAGTACTTTAAATGATTCATGTTGAGGATGATTTGGGGGTACCCTATTTTGAGAAACGCCCAAATGCGATCATGTGTCTCCTTTGCTGATCATCAGGGTGTTTCAAACGATAGTGATCATATCTTTCAACCTGCATCTCTAAATGGCTGCAGGATGGAACACCATTCAGCATCATTGATAAATCATCATTAAGGCATCAATTCACCATCATACAATCAATCCGTCATCAACCACTATCACTATACAACCGTGAAACCAATTATTCACCTGGTTTCAATCTTGTTTGAACATAATCTTCCACTACTGTTAGAACTGATGAACCAACATCGTCAGCCATCGTCAGCCATCATCAGCCATCATCAGCCATCATCATCAACCATCATCATCAACCACTATTATCGACCATCATCATCAACCATCATCATCAACCGTCATGATCATCACCACCATCATCATCGCCATCATCATCGCCATCATCATCATCATCATCATCATCATCATCATCATCATCATCATCATCATCATCATCGTCATCGTCATCGTCATCGTCATTGTCATCGTCATCGTCATCGTCATCGTCATCATCGTCATCATCGTCATCATCATCATCACGTGTTCCCCTCAGTGTTTATTATTGATTATGTACTATTCTGGTTGGTTGCCACGGCTTATGAACCATCATAACCCATTTTCCAACTCCTTTCACCTCAACTGCCTTTCCCTGGCTTAGGCCTTGCGGAAAGACTCAAAGGGAACTGAGCCCTTGAGCAATGCTTCCACCGTGGCGTGGGGAAACCATGGCGGCCATTGATGGAAGAGGCCCATGTTGGCGAAAGATGGCGGTGAATCATGATCTTGATCAAGGATAAACCTTGAAAGCAAAACACGGCAAGATTTTGATGAAGGATCGTAACATGTTTTGCATGAAGATTAATTCTTTGCAAAACGCACGCCAAGCATTCTTGCAGAAGCTTCCCATACCTGTGAGTTGGTAGCCCAGATCCAGAACTACGGCGAGGGTTTACCCAGGTGAGAAGTTCCAAGTCGAATTGTCCAGTTGTCTTTGTCCGGTTTGTCTATAGGGGGCAACCCCCAAGATGCTGGTTTCCCCACAAAGGCTCCTTTACCACCACTGATATAGCGGGGGAAAAGCCTTTGCACTTGGCACATGCTCTAATTTTTTTGGTCATGACCCCCCATTTTCAACAATCCATTGTTACTATCCTTGGCTGATCACCATTCATGGGTAACCTGATTCGATCTTCTTTTTCAAACAAACCAATACTGACCATCATTTTTGGATTTGACATCATTAACCATAAATGATCAAGAATTACTCGTCATCATTCAAGATGATGAATTTATGTGAATCTATAGCTTTCCACCAGCCAGTACTAACCACCATTCATTTGCCGATACCAACCATTGTATTTTCTCATTAACAATGCCAGAGCAATGGAATATATTAATTGGATATGATATTTCAACAATGTTGATTGGCAAATACTTACAAATTTGATTAGCTTGTACTAACCATTCGAATTCCCATTGACTTATCAATATTAGTTGTCAGAATTAAAGCAATTTCAACATTATTTTCTTGAACGGTCAATATTATTCAACACATACAACAGATAGTCATGGTTATTACTCGCATTGGTATTTTGCAATGTGAATATCCATTATGAATGCTAGCCGACACCAATATCAACCATCGAATTTGATTAATTATTCATTAGCTGGGTGGCTTGCAGGTACTACCTTAGCTTTTTAGGCTTTTTGGGATATGATTGATTTGCCATACAAGCATCAAGAATCAAACTTTGAGCAAGGCATCTAAAAGCCACCAAGTTAGTGAGTATAACTAAGATGGCACTGGACAATCCGCCATAGATGTTTTCCCAGGGTTTTCTATTGCCAAAATGGTTGATTTTCCAGCCAGCCATGTTAGTTTACCAGAGGGTATGATGGGTATGCGTTCAATGATGGTTGGTTATTATCCCCCAGAATCTCTAGATGATCATTGATACATGATTAGATTCAAAATTCCATCATTAATCATTCACTGTTTGACTAATCCATGATTCAACCACCATGATTAGATGGTTGGTGTTGGAGATTAATGATGGACTTTTGATATCAAACCATCTAATCATTAAGATCCATCATTGAAATCAATCTAATCATGATTAATGCTGGATGTTGATATCATGGATTCTCAAGGTTGACCAATCCATGATTGGATTCACACCTATCAACCAGGTAACCACCAACCATTCCAACCATCTCCAGCCGCGCTGGCACACACGTCTTGGTCGCCCCTGAGGCCGCCGCTGAAGCTACAGCAGTTGGGGTCTAAGAGACATGTGGATGGCCTTGGCAGGGGCAGGGGTTGATCTTAGAATGACTGGTCGGTGGTTTGCAGCTGTTGAAAGAGTGGATTTATATGGGGATTGTAAGGGATTCTAGGGGTTGTTTAGGGGATTAAAGGGGTTATATAGGGGATTACAGGGATTATAAGGGATTATAGAGGTTTTTCATTGGGGATTATAGGAGATTACAGGGATTCTAGGAGATTGTGAGGGATTGTAGAAGATCACAGTGGCTCATAAGGGCGGATTATAACTAACAATCGTGGCTAACCTATGTTGAACAAACCTCTAGTTGTAATGATATACATTGATATACTAGTTGTGATCATATACAATGAACTAAAACAACAAGGATTGGAGTGGTTGATATACCAATTTCAGGTTTTACTTTTTGTAATTTTCCCCACTGCTGACCAATGGTCGGTTTATGGACCGAGATTTTCCAGCCAACAAGGATTGTATGGGTTGATATGCCAGTTGGTGTTTCTATCTTGTGCTATTTTCCCCAGTATTGACCAATGGTTGGTTGATTGAGACTTTCCAGCCAGGTTCAAACCAAGGCCCTGGAAATGCGTTGGAAACGTTGGTCCCAGTTGGTCCTGACCTTGTTCGGGTCGTCCATCTCAGGGTACCGCCACCCCACCAAGGCCCGAGCGCACTGATACTGTGGAGACGGTGCCTGGGCCAAGACCGCTGGAGGTTTTAGATGGCTGGCGTCCCTAACGTGTTGTTGTTAGGATGGTTTGAGGTTTATTTTAGTTGTATCCTTGGGGGTGGTTCATTGATCCGCCACTATGTTCGTTTCCTGTTTCCAGCGGGACATCCTGTTTTGGATTCATATGTATGAAGTGCTTAAGTAACTTAAGTACTTGAAACCTCATCCAATAGTAAAACAGAGTAAAACCACATTTGATCATTTGCTGTAAGTAATTCGATACGCGGATCATCTCAGGAGAAGCCTGGAGATCAACACGCACTGCGGCGGCTACAGCTGCCTGAACGACTCATGATCTCACCAGCGGCGGTGAAGCCAAGCAGTTTGTAGCGATGGTTGTAGCAATCGTCGCAAGACATCGTATGCGTGTGACCTATGCGCAATTGTATCATCTACCATACATAACAGCTTCATGTATATGATATCCTTATCATCCATACATCATATCTTTCATCATATCTTTCATACCATACATAAAAGTTCATTTAAGTTCATGAATATCATCTACTTATCATCTATATTCATCATTTCTATACGATCGTTTTCTCATCTAATCAGTCCACATGTCATCTATATTGACTTTCAAGGTAGTATTGCATCATCATCTGATAGATGTTTAAACCATCTCAGTAATATATTTTGATCATCATTAAACCATCTTCAACCACATCAAACCATATCAAAACCATATTAACTATATTGAAACCATATCAAAACCACATTAAACTATATTAAAATCATATTAAACCACATTAAACAATCTTACATTCCCATCTTGGATGAACAGATCCTATCGTTGCATCTTACGCGTTCGCACGCAGAACGCGCTGAGGCCAGCGTTGCCAGCTCCAGATCGGCGGGCTCCAGGTGCGTAGAACGAACGTGGTGGCTGCTGAAGGGGGTGATGGTGGATCATGATGACGCTTAGTGACCGAAATGATGGGTTTGATATTTTTTGAGATGGTTTGATGTGGTTTTGAGATGGTTTAATATGTTCAATTGATGGTTGGATAGGCTTAATGACGGGAATGATGGGTTTATTATGGTTTAAGCTTGTCTAATATGATTTAATATGGTTTTGAGATGGTTTGAGATGGTTTGGTGATGATAATGATTATGATTGATGGTGGTGGATGATGGTGAGTTGATGGTGATGATGCTTGTTGATGGGTTGAGGCTGAATGATGGGTATTTCACCCAGGTGATTGGTTTAATTGTTGGAGAATTACTATGATGATGGTTGATGATGGTTGGGGTGAATTGATGGTTGATGATGGTTGAATGTGAATGACCAATGGTGGTTTACTTAACAACTCTGGTTAATTGGTGGAGAATGATTCGTTGATAAGGATCGATCAATGATCAATGATGGTTATTTCATTGTAGTTTGTGACCATGGTTAATGTTACCTTTACTATGGTTAGTGGTGAACTATGATTAGTGGTGGTCAATAGTGCTTGACGAGCTGGCAAAGTATTGATGGCCATTACGATGATTAATCATGCTTGAAGATGGGCATACAATGTTGTGATAACGGTTACTCATGATAAACAACCACAACACCTTTATCACCTCCCCTGCTACAGGGCATCTATTGCTTCAGGTTGGCAATGGCTGTTTCACAGACACATTGTTTTTCCATCCCTGTTGTCCTTCAGACGATGTTTGTCTCCGATTGAATGGTTGTTTGTAGGGTGTCACAACCAGCAATAACTGCCAAGGGCCTGTAGTTTCCTCAACAACTGGTACATAAAAGTTGTATCGCTCGACATGTCCAGCACTTCCCGGAAGTCACAAGATAAACACCATTTGGGGGTTTCTCAAAATAGGGAACCCCTTAAAGTGCTTGGTTTATTGCCATAAATGGTTGTATAATGTTTGGATGATTTTGGGGTACCCCTATGGCTTGAGAAACCACTATTTCCGTTCATTTCCATCGATTGAGCTTGCACATCTCTACTGGTCCGGCAGTCGATCAATGGCACCTTGGCCCCTACTGGATGACCCTGTACAGACCGGCCCTAGGAAAGTGCCCCACTACGAACCGCGTCACCAAGGTCAACCAAGATCAACTGACATCACTAACAACCTTGAATTCTGAATGATCATATCTGGTCATTAATGGTTGCATATTAAATCATATTAAAGCACCCCAATTCACCTGAAATAGCTGGTGATTTATCATCAAATCCAAGGCTTTAAGAACCCATGGATGTTTGATTCTCCGTAGCACCTCAAGCAGCTGCTCGAGGTCGTGCACGTCCACGGTCTCCGTGAATAGCGAGTTCATCCAGGTGGAAGTTGGGTGGCTGACATGTTTTTTGAATAAGGAGCCACTATTGAGTAGTGGTTTATAAACAAAATTTGGTAATGATTCAAAAATGGTTGTAGTTATTTTGGGTGGGTGACTAACATGGTAATGATTGTAGTGGTTTATAATCTGTTAGTAGTGACCACTATTGATAATATGTTGATATTTTTTTGAATAGGGGTTTTGATTATATGATAATAGGGGTTAATAGTGTTAATAATGGCTGATTATTATAGACATTCTGATTCTAGGGGTTAATAATATGTTGACAATAGCCAACAATAGTGGTGAAACAAGTACTAGTTGATTTGTAGCACTAGATAGTAGTATATGGGTAAAATCAGGTCAATATTCCATGCATGGAGCATTTGGGATTGGTAAGCAGCCATCAGTTTGTATCCTCGTCTCTGCTTCAGAAGGGTTAGTTGTACATTCAGAGACATCGAGACTGTACATGTTTCCTTCGCAACCGACACCAGGGAACTGTTGTCTTTTTTGTCTCCATAATTGCATTCCTGTTGCGGAAACGCTGCAGCATTTTCTGTTTGACTGTCCCTTGTATTTGGAGCTGAGATGCAAGCCTGCTACAGCTATGTGTTGGCAAAGGGCGGATGACATCACTCGTTTGCACAAAGAAGTCTGGTCTCCTGCAGAGTTGCGAGTGATCCGGCACACCTTGTGTACAATGTTACGGCGCAGACAGAAATTCGTTTTGAGCTTAGGAGTTGCTAAGAAATCCCTCCGGGACTGGGCAGCTATGTTGTGGGAAACGGCATCGTCTTGAGCCTTAAAGTTTAGTAGTAGCTGTTGGTGTGGCACTTGTTGTTTTTCTTTTTCCACGGAGATTATGCCGGAGCCTCAGCATGCCTCACTTCAGTTGTTGAACCGCGGTTCGTCCTCGGGCATCTTCATCAGCAGTGCGGAAGTACAATATAACAACCGAAGAGTTGTTACCCGCCTCGGGCCATGAGAACAAAATTCACTGACATTACGGTTACTGTGGATACTAGTTGACAAGGGTTGGTCTCATTCTTCAAATCTTGATTGTTTTGGTTGAAAGGACCTGTAGAACAATGCTTTTGGGATGTTGGCAAGGCATCAACAATCATGCAACCCCTCCACATCCCTCCAGGGTCTTCCTTCAGAAATGGTTTTGACTCAACGCACGGACCATCTACAACTAGATGGGTTGCTTTCCAACAAACGTGGCTGCTGGCGACAGCTAAATTTTTGCGGCCTGATGAAAGTCCGGATGTGCACCGATATCACCGGGATGGACAGTGGCACCAACCTCACGGTAGGGGGAGGACTTGCATAACCGAATCCCATCATGGAAACGTGGTACTTGGATGTGTATCCTGACTGCGCAAAGAACTGTCATTCACCATCGTGAACGGGGGGGCTAGTTCACCCACCCTAGTAACAGGCTACGGCTATAGCTATCATGGTGAGCTATCCCAGTTGTCTCATCCCCACATGTGTCGTGACCAGGAGCGGATCCCGGCGAGGCCGGGTGGGAGATGGGGGCAGTTAGTCCTATGTACTAAGCTGCTGATATCTCCTGATAAGGTGAATAGAAGACACTGGAATTGAATGAAATTGGAATCCTAACGTTGGGCAATGTGGGTGTGATAGAATTGGTTTGCCCTCAATATCAAACCCAACTCCTTCTTGACGTGCCATGTCACATTATGACCTGCGATGAGTTTTCGATCCAGCCAAGTTGATCAATGGCTGAGTCGAATGGAAGCCATCATCTGTCCAACTTGACGACGTCAACTGGTTGATTGGTTTGAGGTTTGGATGCAATCTTTCTAAGTCATAGTTGGTGGTACAATGTAAAAGGTGTTGGGAAAGCCAGCACCAAACCTGGTCTCTTCGGGGTTAGGGGTACACTGTTAAAAGCCGAGCACCATGGTAGCCACATGAAGCCATGGCGGCCATTTCAGCAGGTCGATTTGGCGAAGGATCCACGAATTTCAACGGGGCAGATCCTGACTGTCTTGTTGGACCGGAGAACTCCGCCCAGCGACCCGAAGGTAAGCCTCATGTTGGTCCTGAACTCCTTAGGGTACACCTTCACCTGAATATAGGGGTTCTTAAAGTAATTGATACCCCCAGTTATCATCCCATGTCAACCATTTTCAGATATTGATAGTAATAAACCAACCACAACTTTGGGGATCCTCTATGCTTTTTAAGAAACCACCAGGTGGTATACATGGGTATCCCCTCATATCCATAGGTCATAGCCAGGACCCTGTGTCGCTATGCCACCAGCCCTCAGCGCATCATTCTGCAACTTGGATGGTCAGGCAACGGGAGACGGCGAAGATCCAAAGTGAGCTCAAGGCGCTACCGGTTTGGGACCAGTAGAACTCCACGGCTCCTTATGGTGCTACCAGGAACTGCGGTTGTCTCCATACTTTTGTATGGAGATGAACTTGATTTGAACATGTTTTTGAAATGAAGGTTGTCCATTCTTAGAAGCCAATTAGGTGACAAGCATCGTGACGCATCAATAACCATCATTGACTATTTTTGTCAAACCCAGAGCAGCGAAGTGGCTCATGAGCTCAGGCCTTCGTTCGAGAGATGGTGCGTGGACGAAAGCTGAGTAGAAAGCTGAGTAGTGCTTGAAACGTTGATGGGTTTTAAATTTTACACCGTTCTGAATTTGGATGCTTGGTTGGCTTCAAACGTTTCGTTTTTGTTCATTTGTTTGCCAAACTAGTTATTTGACTGAGGGTTTTGAAACCACCATGCAGTACATGGACAAAAGTGCTTGGTAATGGTGTCGACCGTTGGCTACATAGTGGCCATTAGTACATTGTAACGGTGAAATGATAGAACTAGATCAGAATGCTGCGAATGCTGCTTGAATGATTTAATCGTTTGGAACCATTCAATGACTAGTGTCTAAGAGTGACTACATACTGGCCGATACTGGGCAGTATAATTCTCAAGAATGGCCAATCAAGTTCCTGATGATCGTTGCTCAGTAGTGGCTCATGTTGTTTAAAAGTGATTGAGAATGGCTGATGTTGGTAGTATCCAACGTTGGTTGATACTGGCTGGTTAGTTAAGAACAGAGAATAGTGGTTGATCATGGCATGTTTTAATGGTACGTAATATGTGCTGAAAAGCATCACATCTCCCTTGGGCGCCACACGCTTTTCACCTGATGAAACTTGTTGATCACGGTGAGGAGAACCGGGTTATCGGTTGATGAACCTTTCATAGCGCTTCCTAGCATATGATTGATCCAAGCAACAACGATAGAGTTGAAATGTGCATAGCTGCCAGATTATTGCGAATTAGGCTGCATGAAGAGATTGGCTTTCCAGCATCTCAATAGTCGCTGTATCACCCATTCTTGATGCTTCAACAAATGAACGTGTTTTGTTTGGGAAGTTATGTAGCTTATATCATTGGCTTGTGTGTGTGTGTCGGGTTTGTCAAACAGACTATTTACCTCTATTTACGGTCTTCAAAAATTGGATCAATTGGGCTCAAGCAATGTATGGTAACCAAACCTGCCAACGAAGCATCCAGCTTGCTTTGTATAGTTTATTTACTAGCCGATAACTTATATCGATGTTATCAATTATCAATTTGTAGCCATCATCAACTACCATTAGCCATCAGTAATCATCGTTAATCAGCGGCATTCACATGGTTATTATCCATACTGAACCATGCATTAACCAATCAACCAGCAATGTCATGGCTCCTCTGAGGTGTGATCGCTCCAGACGGAAGTTTGAGAAGTTGCAGCTGTTCATTGGACAAACGGCTACTTGGTTCCCAGAAATGATGGACGACTTGGAAGGTCCCCCATTTTAAGAAACGACCACTGAACTATCAGATTGGCCCTAATGACCTGGTCGTGTTTTTTCCTCGAAAACTATGGATTGGAAATGCCTCCGGTGATCAATTTTGGTCGTTCTATGTTACGTTTCAGAGGGTTCACATGGTTGATTTTTTTTCCAGGATTACTTTCTGTTTTGACCGACACCTACTTGTAGGTCCTAATTAAGGTGAGTTTTCACATCCATGATGTTGCAAACCATGAAGTCTGATATTCCCTCCACATTGGTGGTTGCTACTATGGTTATTGATCCTTCCATTCTCCAGCATCATTCCCTCTGGTGGGACTCTGGTTTTGTTGGTTATCAAGGTACCATTTCTTGCTTGATTGTTGAAAATGATTGTTGAGTACTAAGTTGTATGCTGTTGTTTATTGAGAATTGATGGTTACTTATCAACATAAGCCATTTCGGACACTATTATTGTGGACACCAGCTGAACCATTGTTTGCTTATTCACACATTGGCAATTCGACTTGAAATCACATGAATTGCTGAGGACACCTTACTTCACCTCATCAACACAGTGCTACTTAAACCTTAATCACCTTTTTTGAAAGTGAACAACCCTGATTAACCACCTCAATCATTCAAATTATCTTAAGCCATCTCAAGGCATCTTAAGCCAGCTAAAACCATCTTTAACCATCTCAACCCATCTTCAGCCTTAACAAATCAAAAACAACTCACACCATTGAGGACGCCCGCGCCTGAGGCTAAAGCACTTTGTGATCGAGCTGAAAGGCCAGCCCAACTCTGCGGCAGCCGGGAGTTTGAGCTGCAGACTGGAACCTTTGGAAGTGGTCGAAATGGCGAGCTGGGTCAAGCAGTTAATCAACCAACTAGTGGGGGATAATCACCAACAACCATGCTAAAAAACAATGGTTAATGATAATCAGGGGGACTAAGGGTTTTGACCCACAGCCACGTCATCAAGGCAACCAACAGCCTGCAACCGGTTTTTTACCACTTCCAGCTAACCCTCTATAACCGGCCTCTAAGTTTCCAACAAAAATAGCGTCAACCATTTTGAGAAGCTGAACATCACCCACTTGCAAAGTTGACAGCTTTTGTACTGTATTTGTAATGTCTACAGCGGGCACCAAGAAACCAGTACAAAATGATGAGTTTTGACCATCCAATTTTTGGGGCATACCCAACAACACAGAAGGCTTTGGGTGCAAATGGTACAAATGACCTGTCTGTTTCTGAGGAACGGCCGCAATGAGCCGAAGACCTTCAACTCTGGGCCCAAAGTCTGCCCTCTGGTGGTTTGAACATGTGATTTTAGGGGTAGACATGCAAGTATTGTAGATCTTTTACAGGGAAAGACATGTCAGATGCATTTGTAAGTTGTGCTGTTCCACGGAAAGTCATACCTTTCTACATGCTCTTTACGGTTGAAACTGTGTATGTACGCAGGTGTGCATTCACATCCGTAGATACGCAGATGCACACACGCAAACATACGCAGATATTATGTATATATACACCTATAGATTGCCTACAGGTCAATTTGCAGATGTTTACACGTATGTACTTCTGTATACATATGCACACATACGTATGTATGTCCATACATGTCTCCGTATTTTCATGCACACGTGATACGTCACGTCACGTACATATATTGGTTTCTTAGAATGGAGTTACCCCCCAAATCATTCTATATTAACCACTAATAGATCATCCATCACTTTGGGGTACCCTCCGATTTTAAGAACGCCTCATATGTACTATTGCTTGCGAAACACCCACATGTAGTTGGTATATCCCCTATAATTGTTGCTTTTTATCCCCTAGCCCTAATCATTATAATCCCCGAGTCTTAATCATTCTTATCCCCTGATAATCCCTATCATTAACCATCCCGTAGCCCTAATCATTATAATCCCCTATCATTAACCATCATAATCATTCTTATCCCCTCTAAATCCTTTCATTAACCATCATTAAACTCATCATATTGGTTGCTATCCCCTACAAAACCCATTGAAATGGTCACCTCTGTATCCAGTGAAGCATGGCAGGCAGTGTGCGGCGCATCGCCCTGACCGAGATCACTGAGGTCTCTCAGCTTTTGCGGCGACCCCTCGGGGTCATGGGAGGTCCTAACCATGGACGGCGACACCCAAATGGTTAGATAGTGGTTTTATGGGTTTGATAAGGGATTATGATGGTTGATAATAGGGGATAATAATGGTTCATGATGGGGAAGACCAGTGGATTTTCTGGGGTTAACTATGGTTGAAAGTGGTTTTATTGGTTTGATAAGGGATTATGATGGTTAATGATAGGAATTTTGATGGTTCATCATAGGGATTATGATGGTTAATAATAGGGGATTGCAATGATTAGGGCAAGGGGATGGTCAATAGTAGGGATGTAGAGGGGATACCCAGTGTAGTGGTTCATGATGGGGAAGACCAGTGGATTTTCTGGGGTTAAGTATGGTTAGGTAATGGTTTTAAAGGGATTCCAATGACTACTGATAGGGATTCATGGGGGGGAACTCATGGATAAAACTGCCACAGAGAACGGTTTTAATTGGTTACTTTCCAATGGCTAATGAAATGATAATGGTGAATCACGATCAATCCTGGATTTGAATCGTAATTTAAGACGGCGTTGAAGGTCACAACAATACTGATTAACCAAACGTTAGTGTTTCACAGTGTTGTGCTTTGTCGCCAACAACGTTGATAGCAATTCATATGGATCTCCAACAGTCCCCTGAGCAAGCATGACCCGGCGAGGTCTATCAAGGCAACGAGCCAGAGGACATTGCCGGAGGCCCCGGTGGACCTCGACCGCCCTTGCCTTGGCATCGGTGGAGAGGGGTGAAGATTCCCAGAAAGCTGCGTCACATTGCAATCAACACTGGTACGAATCAACTTGGATTATCATGAACTGGTATAGATAACATGGAGGTTGCTCAAGTCACAGGGGTACCCCCAGTTATCATATTGCTTAATCAAGGTTTATTAATAATCCAAGCATAAGTTTGAGGTCCCCACACTGGTGGCTGAGAAACCAGCATTAAGTAGTAAGCAACATTGGTTCGCAAACAGAGGTTGTTGAAGTGAGGGCAATTGCGAAGAACTGCTAGGCCTTACCACTGAACGTCCCTGAGCATCGAACAACAGGCGGGTCAGCAGGCCCCGTAGGGCCCCAATCCGTGCGACGACTTGAAAAGCCGCGAAAACAGGAAAGCATGAGCTTTTAGCAAAGATTTACCATAATTTACCCATGTCATGTTCAGCGAATCGATTCTTAGTTGGGTGGTGTGCAGAAAGTCCGGTCGATCGTTGTCATATCTACCTGGATGACTCTTGTCATGGCATTAGAATCGTTTGAATTCTCATATATGAACCAACGAGTATGAATCTAAACAGATGCAAAAAACTGAATGCGAACGCACATCGTGGTGCACCATACATCGCATTATTCGAATTACCCTCTGGTGGACTAATCTGGCTTGCTGGAGAACCACCGTGAATCTGATAGAGAAAATCATTCTAACCCGAGATTCATGTAATGACCCCTCATATTTGTTTGGCAAATCATCACCTGTGTTGATTTATGGATATGGTGGTTTCTCAAAGTAGCGGTACCCCCAAATCATTCAGTTTGTTAAGCATTTACAGCAATAGACCAAGCATGATTCGGGCTCCCTATTTTGAGGAACCACTATATGGATCTCCCATTCCAATCTCCTATAAAACCATCAATTTGTTGCTGTTTTTCCCCTATTATCAGCCATTGCTAGTGGTTGTTACCCCTACGGATATGGATCTCCCCTTCGAATCAAGAGCTTCTCTCAGGATTTGATCTGCCATGCTGCCACAGCCGCGTCTAAGGAAACGCCATTGGATGAGCTTTGTGCCACCTTGATGCTTGAGCAAGGGTGCTCAGCCGGCCGAGGTTCCCTGTAGAACCACAGGTGTTTTGTTTCATGGGAGTAGTAAGACGTAAGGCGTGTTTGAAACATCGGCAGTTGAGCTTTCCTGATATTTGCCTGTATTCTTACTACTTCTTACTCATTAGTTCTCTACACAGAAAACAGGCAGTCTTTTTCTTTGTGGAACTATATGGGAGTTTCTCAAAATAGGGGTACCCAAAAAATGGTGGGTTTATTCCTGTAAATGACTTGTAATGGATGATTTGGGGGGTACCCCTATTCTAAGAAACCACCATATGGGCAGTATTCTTACCAATTCTGTTTCTTTGTGAGAATGCAGGTATCAGGAAGGTCAGAGACTGAGCTCAATCATGGCCCAGACAGTTCATTGGCAACAACCAGAAGTGGCTCATGGCGTCACTTGGTAGTTCACCCAGTTGTTTGATGCGGAGGTGGCGTACCAGCTCGTTGGTTAGATGTTACCATCATGGGTCAACCAAACAGTGTACTCAGTGAACTCTTTATTGTTATGAGATTTCCTTCTACTTGTCAGTTATCAGTGCAAATTACTTTAATTGTTGATTCGCTACAGGATCAAAATGATAATTCACACAAACACACATCAAAAAACAGTCAGCCTTTCGGCTGTAGGAATGTGAACCGTGATTTTACATGCCAAACATTTTCTTTTTACGTCCCAGTGATTGTTCCGAAATACATCCCATGTGGTGTCCCAACTTCATAGAAGACTGAATTCACCATATGAGCAATTGCCATTCATTACTACCCATTACTTGGGCATCATCAGCCAACATGAAGCATCATCAAGCAGTCAAAGCATGGTTATCTCAAAGGTTTCTCGAACTTTTGATGATTTCCACCTTAAATGATGTTTATCTCGGTCAATGATGAATGCTTGTCCCATTGGTTTCCTGGTATTTGTCCGGTAAACCAAATTGGTTGATCCGATCATCCGTCCGTTGTGGCGGTTCAGTCACGCGGGGTCTCCAAAGGTCCTGTGAATGCATCTCCTTCTCCTTTGAAGACCTTCCGCGGGGTCTCCCAGGGACCCTTTTTCACGGGGGTTTCTATGGCTATGGCATGCCATGGCTACATAGAAAGTAGTCATAGATAGCCATGTTTCATGTTGCTAATGGTTGCGATACCGCGGGATGTTTTTTGATTGATCTTGATTATCAGCATTTGTTGCCAATATCGGCAATCCAGGTTCAACTGGTACCTGGTGACCAATCATAACCCCAAGATTTGCTGGTTGTTTGTTTCTGGTTGTCGGTTATGGCTATTTCTTTATCAACTCATTGATTTACATGCGTATGCTGTATTTCCTGTGTATACACATACAGATGCATCTATGTCCGTAGTCATCAAAGATGCTTGTCTCGCAGGTACGAACCAAACAGCTTCTTAACTGTTAGAGACTCAAAGTGTAATCAGATTCCCCCAATAATGAAGAACGGCAATCGATGGTTGAGAATGGATAATATACGCAGTGCCGTCAAGAATGGCTTACAGGAGATGATGGTTAATAACTTAGGTGATAAAGATGTGTTCGATATTGACTATCATCAACTATCATTTCCTATACACTAATTAAGCAACGGTCGTCGCAAATTTAATGAGACAACAGACACTGGACACTGGAAGGCTTGTGCAAACAAACCTCCGAGCGGAGATCACCCTGCTGAGCATTTCCAGATGGATCGATGCCGTCATTTTTACCAGGTGGATTTTCAATGGCCAATGGTGGGTATGGTTCAAATGTAAGGCTTGTAAGGCATGGATCAGTTCATTTTCATTAGAATAGACACTCGTATGGTTAACCTACCAATCTACTTTGAGCTTGGCTTCTGCTTTTTCTTAGTGAAAGTCCTGGGTGGTTGCAGCGGCACAGTGCAATGAGCAGGTCTCGCGAGCGCTTCGCAATGTGCTTGCAGATTCTGGTGGATGGTCAGCAGTGAAAGCTACTCGAAGAGCAGTGAAACCAAACCCCCTTTGCGTGATTGATTGCGGCAATTCTTCATATCTAGGAATCAACAAATGAGAGAATCACAAAATGGGACACATTTGCATTTCATCCCCGCTGTGTATTTACCCGTTGTGGTGAGTCTTGATCATTGATCAAAAATGGTTGCATCAGCGATCGTCAGCTGGCAATCCGTGTTTCTCACCAGTGCACTTACTATGGTTATCGCTCATATTGCTTACATTGCGATGATATCTAGACTGTATACAATATTGGAATGCCTTAAAACTAGGATCTTAATATTGGACTTTTCCAATATCCAAACGACAGCAGGATGTACTGGATATGGACATTTTATCCTACCAACTTATCCGCGATTACAACAGCTTGTCCCAACATCGCTGTTGCCCTATCATTGCTGTCCGTAGATCATCAAGGACCAGGTTGAGTGGGAGTTCACACGTGGCTACTATGTGCTGCTTCCTTGGTTAAGTCCAGTTTATAACATTCGAAGCAGTCTTGTGATGACCAGCCAGTAGGAATGGTACCGAACTATATTTTCTGAAGCGGCAAGGGGAGATCCATGGATCAAGCAAGTTGCTGGGGTACATCACCAGCTATGTAAGTTGTTTGGGGTTAAATCACCAGCTGTGTAAGGTGTGTTAACGGCTGGATCTACCATCACTATTCTTCACTTGGATGTCTATAACTCTTAGCACCCAGAAGTTTTCAGCTGAAGTACGGAAGCTGGTATGCCTTCGATGCTAGCAAACTGGTCATGTTCAGACTGTCACTGGGGCAAAATTGATCACTACTTGACATGCATGATTATCAATATGATGTGTAAATCTATTAAAGATTAGCAACCATAATTGTGATCAATGGTTGTTAATGCATATCCATTATAATCACGCATTGACATGCATCAGCAACATCAACAATCATTTTTTAATCATCACTGTACTATTCGCAATTCATTATTCTCGCACAAAAATGCATCCATTGTTAGCATCATTATATGCGATGTTTCTAATCATTATCCAAACGATCACAACGTATCATAAACCAGGGTGGTTGGGATTGCTCATGCTCGCTGCGCCTTCACACTCCGTGGTACATCGCAATTTTAAAGATTTGTGAGATGCGAGACACAAGGCAAGGTGAGAAAACCAGCAGAGACTCACACCACGAAGCATTGCATTGATCGATCTCAAACGGGGGTTACTGCAGCATTCCAGGTTTCTTGGCAGTCAAAAAGCAAAATATAAGCACTCTACTGATGAATAAACAAATAAATCAATCATGGATAAATGAATGTACATATGTCTATATTGTATGTATGTATATATATATATATATATCAGCAATGTATGTATATGTATATACATACATGTATCGCACTTTTGGCTTCTAGGGTCTGCAATTTGAGCTGGTTGTGGAAGTTATGATGTTGGCCATCCATAGCTACTGGCTGGTTTCAGGCATTCAATCCAACGCAATGATAGTCAGCTCAGAGTTCATAGAACCTGCACATGCCAGTGCGGAAGCTGATGCGCACTAGGAACCAAGTGTTTTTGGCGCTTCATATCTTCTTTGCTTGGAGAATGTTGAACATCATTAGGCATTTTGCACATCTGTGGTTGCTTCTATCCAGACAAATATTGGTCCGAATCATTCCTACCAAGCATTCTGAGCCACTATGGACCTTCATTCTGTGGTCCAGATCACCATATCTCACCATAACTTTGATCTAAATCACCATAAGATTTAGATCCTTCTGTGATTCTCACGGTTGTCATCACACTACCGACCATCATTGATCACCAAGATCTCCGGCGCGGCCAAGTCTGCCGTCACCTGATCAAGGTCGTCCTAAGGATTGTCCAGAGGATGGTGAAGTTTTGCGGAAGGTTCTCGCATCCAGTGGTGATAAATTACTTTTATGGAATGGTCACTGAGCTGTATTGTGAATCGTTAGTAGAGCTTTTGTGATGATCGTTTGCTTCTGACTTGTTCTGTTGATTTACAAGACGAATCGATGGTATTAGCACTCATTTCGGCATACGTACATAGCTAGACAAAGAGAATTTAGGGACATAGTGGTCGTTTGTCAGCTCTCAGGCGGTATTCGCAGTTAGAGTTATACCTCCACAACCAGCCCCTCTTGTTGGTAGATGCCACGACACGAACAACGACTAGTGAACCTGGCACACATCAGAGGATACCCGAAAGAGATTTAGACCTTGTGTCGTCATGGCGGGGTTTGCTCAAAGCATTCCTTTGCCCATCTCAGAAGCCAAGTTTTTGTTCAGCATTCTAGAGGTTCAGCA
>VSDK01029286.1:369499-383480 GCA_009767595.1 Symbiodinium kawagutii | reverse complement strand
GTTCAGCAGCATGGTTTTGTTGTCGAGGTCCCGCCGTGATTTTCTCTTGCAATATGTTACAAACTTCACGACAGACTTTCGCGGAGGACCGGTAGGATGAGAGATTGCATGCCCCCAATCTGCTAGCAAAGGGTTTTCTCTATTGCTGTGGGTCAAAGCAGAATACCCTTTCTATTCACATCATTTCACATCCCAAGATGCTGAGCCAAGTGGTTGAGTGCATTTTTTGTCTAATTTTGCTGTTGCTGGTAGTACTGCATGTGTAATTAAGCCATGTCCGTTTTCAAGCAGATGACCTGACAGGAGTATTTACTTTCTTGTGGACACCTTCATTTCGGTAGGTGTCTCTTTCACCTCAACCCATCCGTTTAACAACATGAACTTGAACAAACATGATTCATGATTGATCATGAATGTTGCATTCAATTCAAATGATCAACCAATCGCTTTGGTTCATTTGACACAACCAGCTAAAGTTGTTTGATTGCCACCGTCAACCAACAAATACCAGAAGCAGAACTAGGGAGAAAAATAAGTGAACGACAAGCAACTGTTGAAATGATTGCAGATTTTGATGTTTGCTTCTGCCAATTGATGATGGTTTCTCCTGGCATAAACTGGCTGGTTGTAGGGGATAGTCGGGATAGTTACCAACCATAACCTACAAATATCAGAGATATACAATCCCTTACAATTATTGTGCACTGGCAAGTATTAACCTTGCAACGGAAAGTCCACCGTTCTGGCTGGTTTTCCCATGAATTCACCGCATGATTTTGCATCGTAAGGTGACCAGAGGGATAGAGGGGAACGTTCAATGTTCATCGTCCAGAGTGCTACTAGAACTCAGGCCCGAGCACAGCACTTGCAGATCGGAAATGAGTGATCTTCTTTGGAAGGGAGACATTGCTGAACTTCCAGATGCGTATAGGTAGACTCTGTTCAGATTTGTGTGCTCTCGGTGCTCCACGGTGGTGGCTCATCTCCTTAGAGTTCAGCAATATCATGCCTCATCAACCATTGCCAGTGCTGGCATGACAACCGCTCGACATGAAACAACCAGTCCTGGCACCGGGATTGTAGTCTATGATATGAGTCGTAGACACCCGCCTTTGTATCATACAGACTGGTTGGTTGTTTTAATTACCTATTAATCATCAACAAGTGGTTGGTTGGCTGATTGTTTATTTTCCCTTGTAATCATTCACAACTGGCTGGTTGGCTAATATTTTTCATAAGGGTTGAAACCACCAACCAGCAGACTTTGTAGACTTCGTATCATCCTGTTGCCCCGTGCAGCACCAAGAATCCGGCGGCATGACGCAGCCCACGGCTGCGGAAGCTTTGCACAGACCGCACACTGAGCAATGGGACAAACGCTCTGGCTTAGGGTATCTCTATGCACCTGTGTATCCGCTGGTTTATTGATAGATATCCAGGTTTGGATGGATTTGGCATATTTCATGTTATGTTGACAATCAGCGACATTTGTTCTAGTTTCGGTTATTTGTGGTTTACCATGAGATTGTCAACATGATATGGATTCATTCTGTATATTTTCAGGTGCGCATCATTTGCCACAATTCAACATAGTTGTTCACAACTTGCTGCTTTTTCGCCCATCGCAGCTGAGTTTGTTTTGACACTCCAAGAGTGTTTTTCTATGTTTTTGCCTCCCAGGCAATGACCGATCATAGCACCATGTTCATTTACCATTCTGTTGCACAATCATCCCAGGATATTCCGAACTATACCTTTGCCCATCATTTGCCACAAATGCTGGTTTCTTTAGTAGGGGTATCCCCAAATCAGCCAATTAATAGCAGTAAGCCAACCATTTTTTGGGGTTGCCAATTTTGAGAAGCGCCCATGAACCACATCCATGAACGAATGCGTCCATGCGTATTCCAGAGCTGTTCCTGCTCGTTTCTGGCGGTTCCGCGGGGCACCGGTTTCTAGGCCGGGGACCTGCGCAATGATTAGGATATATCCTCGCCATGGTTGGGCACACCATTGTACCACCTGAAGATTGGTAAATGCTGGTTGGATACAACCTTGCAACCCACTGCTTTCTATTGTTCGCACGACAAATACTGGTGAGTGCAAGCTAAATGACAAGTGCAAGCTAAATACAGATAAATACAGATAAATCAAAATCGTGGTAAATGATTGTGAATGATCATATATACATGCATATGTAGACATATATTCAATTAAATATTTGCTTCAAATTCTACATATATGTAGTTCCAATCATTCCCCGAAACTTATTCTTTCATATTTTATCAATGTTTGATTACGCAAATATATGATGAAAAAGATCGAAACCGTAAAGTCCAACATGATTTGGCATGGTACCCAATCCACATCTACAGTATATCCCCTATAATTGCTGGTTTTTACCCCTATTATTACTCATTGTCATCCCCTTAAAACCATTAATGGTAGCATACAGCATCCAGTATAATGCCCTATGTGATCCTGATTTAAGATAAAAAACATTATTATCGTCCATTCTAATATTCATAGATTTCTCTCTCAATTAATATAAATCCCTCAGAAACACCACAAATCCCAACAACCATCCAGTGGGGTACCCAACCATGGCCCTTCATCGACGCTGCTCGGAGAATTCCACACGACTCACGGGATGCGCCGCTGTATCGACGCGAAGTGGGCGGAACTCACCTGGAAGTGTGGCCGTTGAGGCAGGTAGCATATAGGTAGAAGTATGGTAGGTGGTTAGAGGATGTTGACAGACGCTTATATAACTAGTGGTTGCAGGATGTTGGGAGATGGAGCTAATTTCTCTATACACTATGGCAGAATTATGGTAGATTTGAGGTAGATCAGTAGATCTTGTAGATCTATGGTAGATTGTATGATGCTAGAAGTTCACACCAGAGTAGCTTTCGGGTTTGTAGCTAACAGGTAGGTAGCTTCGAACTTGTGCTAGAACTATGGTAGGTAGGTGTAAACCACGATGGGAGATCAATGAGATCTATTGTTGGTTTGCAGCCTAGTGGTGATGAATCAATATGGTTTTTTTTGACACTTGGGAATCAATAAATATGGCTACTTTAGTAATAACTGCGATCAATATTGCATGATTTGGGGGTACCCCCATGTTAAGCAAACACCCAATGGTTATATCAGATTCAAGCTGTACGGATAAAGTGGATAAAGTATGGGTGTTCCATATTGAAAAGTGTTTCACATCATAGTTTTGATGGTTTATAATGGGGGATCCGTATTGAAATGGCCCTGATTCAAATGCCACAATAATAGGATCTTGTGTTTTTTTACAAAGTAATGCACCCCAGAACTGTAACTTTTGCCGACCACAAATACACTTGTGGTCGGAGATCCATGTTCACAAAATGCCTCCAATTCGCACCCAAGTTAACTTTACCATTAGATCTATGCTATCATGATGGTTTCTGACATGGTTATCATGGTGATATTTGGCCAAAAAGGTTAGTGACCTGAGAATCGTCAAATGTGGCAATGGTCCGTAATAGGGGATATGGAACCACCTGTGAATAGCGCTTTGCAATGATCATCCAGCACTGGGGAAGGTCGTCTAGTGGTGATGACCAGTTCAGAAGTTCATGACTCATATTGGGGAACGACCTGCTGGTTTAAGCGTCAATATGTGTAGTCACCATGCAATACTCCTACCACCATGATGAACCCCGCAGCTCATAAATGTATGCAATACCAGCTGCTCCCCACTTAGGGATGGCCATCGCCCGCAGCTGTGCTCATCGAAGGCCACCGTCACCAGGCAGTTTGTGCTTGATAGGCACGGGATTTTCCGGTCAGCGGCGCGTCAAAAGCATGGGCCGTGCCGCGTGATTCCCTGGTGGTTCCCTGCTGATCCATGAGCTGATCCGCTGCGTGAGGTTGATACAGCACTACTTGTTACAAGGATTGGTGCTTTCGAGCTGATGGGTTTTATCTTCAAGCCATACCGAGTCGTGGGATGCTGGTTTGACTTGCGCATTTTTTTGGAGGCACATCAACCAGACCAGCTCAGGTAGAAGTGCTGGTGCTTTATATTAGCTTAACAGATTTCTGATCAGCAAATACCAGGCTCATTTGGCCACTCGAGAGTTGCAACACAGTAACCTTGGGGTCGCTGCACAGAAGACCTGACGCTGCGAAATCATTTTTGAGTCAAACAATTCTTCACCTCACCAACCTCTCCCACAGCCATGAGGTTCAAACTTTGAGAGGTTTGAACCACAGAAATGGAGCCGGTTGTTGATTGAACTACCTGAGCTGGGAGTTCCAGCATAGTGGCTAGCGCTAGCGATTGCACCGACATGCCGTTTCACCACGGCTCATGAAATGCCATCATTCATCCATCATCAATTTGAGATCAAGCTATAGATAAAGTGCTCATAAAGGAGGTAAAACACCAGCTATCTGGTGGTCTCTCGAAATGGGGGTACCTCCAAATCATCAATTTTATTGATTTTTACCAATAAACCAGCCATTTTGGGGTTCCCAATGTTGAGAAACCACCGTTTGTGGCAACATGGGGGGGGTTGATATGGAGCTCTCGTCGAGCATCATGGACCCTAAGGTATCGCAGCGCATGCATGAACAACAAAATCATCCGCTCTTACTACTGTTGTGAGTAATCAACATTTGCCAGCAGACATCATCATCATCATCATCAACATCATCATCATCATCATCAACATCATCATCATCATCATCAACATTTGCCAGCAGACATCATCATCATCATCATCATCATCATCATCATCATCATCATCAGCACCACCACCACCACCACCACCACCACCACCACCACCACCACCACCACCACCACCGCCACCATGGTTACACCATGTTACGCAGTAATTTCCTATTATAGATCGCTGATTAGCTATTATCACTATCCTATTTTCAAGCGTTACCGTCATCATCACCATCATCAACAGCTGCTAATTGAGGATGGTGCAATCACAGATTCAACAGACCTTTCAATGCCGGTCCACCCAGCTGTTGTGGTTGGTTTGCAATCAAGTTTCCGCATTCATTTCTGGACGTTTTAATAGGGACAACCATGGTTTCTAATAGGTTAACAATGCAGGGCGTGCTAGCCAAAAAACATAGTCGACTGGCGGTTTGATTGACATTTCTATTTTCCCGGTCCCCAGTATGAACAAATGGTTGGTGGGTTGACTACTATTTTTTATAGGGATTGAAACCACCAATCAGGTTTTGCTACGGTTGAAATGTCCTAGTCGGTTCTTTCTTTTGGGCTTTTGTATCTCAGGGAGTCTCAAGCATCGTTGGATAGCCGTTTGGGCTTCAATGGCAGCATCAAGTGGCGCAGATTTGGAAGTCGGTCATGGAACAATATAACTGGCAGATTCAGGGAGCATAACGTTCTTGAGCGGATAACTGGAGCCTTCACACTGACAGATTTGATGCATGTTCATTGTTCAATATTTGTGAAGTCAGGGAATCAACAACCGATGATCAGAACCAACCAATGTAATAGGCATGTAACCAACAAGATAATGAAATCATGAAATCACGTTGAAAACAAGCTTGCTGGTTCCTTGGTAAAATCACCAAGCAAACACTTGGGCAAGTCAAAAGCACCTGAGACTGCAGAGAGTTTCAAGAACACAGCAGACTTCGCAAGCCGCGCAGTTCGGCACAAAGTGCCCCCGTTCGCATCCATGGCAACAGCAACTTGGCACAGGTTGATCACTGCATGGCTCACCCTGCTACACTGATCCCAGGTGCGATGAGGTCCCTTCCACACATGCCATTTTGCCTTGCTTCAGCCCATGCAGAAGCATATTGATCACATTGATCACATTGGGCTATGGGTCAATATTAAGCAACCAATCATGCGGGATAATAACCAACAAAACTATGGAGAAACAATGGTTAATGATAGGGGAACCAGGGGTACGGGGTTTTGACCCACTGCCATTGATCCTTTTTCCTGAGAGCATCCAAAGGGTTCACGCATGGGGTACCTTAGATGGATTGGAAGGGAATTGGATGGAATTGGATTCCAACAGCAGTTGCTTCCTCCAATCTCCTGGTGAAAGCACCGTTCCTCAACGGTTTTTTTTCGCACCAACGGTGGAACATCGCACCGGTTCCACTGAGGAGAAGTTGCGGGGCTGGGACTTCTGGAAGTCCATCGGTTCGCCCAAATATGTTTGTGCTCCGATGGTCGATCAGCTCCTTGGTCGATCAGCTGGTCGTTTCGTGGTGCTCCCCAGGTGTATGGCATAAGGGCCCACGCGGAGACACAAGACATGGTAAGGCTAGGCTGTTCTATCAGGTTTTTGGGGATGTGGAGGTTCTGCTTGCTGTTGGCTTTGAAGCTGTCAAATTTGAAGCCGAGACAGGCGGTTGATATTCCGCTTCATGGGATGGTTGGTTGCAACGGTGGTACAGTGGTACAAAAAATTGCCAACGGCCCCAAGCTTGTCCAGCAGGATGAGGCATTGCACAAATGGCTTACCTTTGGAGTTTGGAGATTTCATGGCTTTTTCCCTGGGCGGTTCCAGATGGCTCCATCATTGCAATCCCAAATTGTTGTTACCTCGTTGGGGGACATTGCTTACATCCCACTCATAACCCACCTCAAACTGGCAACATTCACCTTCATTACTGGTGTTTGTTCACCCATGGCCCATGGACCTTGTTTTTCCCATGAATCCCAGGGATTTGGGGCCCCGTCTCCTGTGCTTCATGGTCGAGGTCGGAGCTTGCCTTCCGAATGCTTTGCCGTCGGCCGGAGAGCCGGAAGTGGAGAAGCACTGTGGAGGGTTTGAACCCCGTGAATTGAGCATGAAGAAAACATCACGAACCATCAATCATCATGAACCATCATGAACCATCATCAACCAGCAGCCACTTTGCAACCATGAATTAAACATCAAGTCACAATGATTCGCCACCATGAACCAGAATTCTCACCCTTAATGCAGTAAACCAATGATTAAGCCTGAACAAACATTCGACTAAACATGTGGGAGTTTTTCAAAATAGGGCACCCCGCAAATAGTTTGTTCATCATTATAAACGATTAGGATAAAGGATGAAAACTGGGGGTCCCCCATTTTGGGAAACACTCATGTGTTAATCATGTTCTTCAGCTGTTGGCTTTCAAAGACAGCTGAAGGTTGATTCATTCGCTGCCATGACGCTTGTATAATAAAGTGTGAACTCAGCGGTGGCACCCGGATGAAGACTGGTTGGTGTGCCTTACAGGACAATCTAGTGATTAATCATCGGGGATCAGAACCGACAATTTTACCGAAAAAGAACTTCAGTGCTAGCTAAGTGCTTTGATTGAAATTTTGTGTGTTCCAAGCTGTATATGGGATAAGCTGTATTTGGGATAGCTGCTTGATTAACTTGCACGTACTTTTCATAGCGATCGTTCAGCCACCAAGCCTCCAGAGCGACGTCCAACTTTGCCAGGTTTGCCATCCCACAACAGCAGCCTGCCACGATCCCAACTTGCTCCCCATGCCCCTGTTGAGTAGCAGGTTCCTATGAAAGATATTCAGGTTGTGTGACCTCCTACAACGGCAGGGTGTCTATATGCATTGCATATGCATGCATATATGTTTTGGTTTTCTTATCATTTGATATATATTTTTTTTTTCATTGGTATATTTTTCATAGCTACAGATTCTATATCATTGTTCTTGATATTCTAATACTAATTTTCACATATATATATATATATGTACATCAATAACATTTAGTAATGATGTTACTATTGAATACATATCAATCAATCATTCAATATTGCTCTTTCTAAATTATTGAGGCGTGTCCATTCGCTTCACTGTCGTAGCTTCAGCGCATGGCACGCTTGTTCACCAACTGCTGAGGTATGGCACCGAGTTGGCTTACACGCCCATGCTGTGTCTTGGCGAAGTTCTGGCCCTGTGTGAAAATGCGATGATGAAATGGATGCATGGACACCAGGGGCTTGCCTGCAATATGGGTTTATAATGGTTGCTAACTGTTGCAGTGGTTAAGAAAGCTTAATGTTTAATGACAATTTTACAAGTAGCTTGATAGTTGTCAAGAATGTTAATCCATATGCATTCTACTGCAAAGGCTTAAACCCTTGGATAAACCCATGCTCAACTAGCTGTTACTCCCGCAAAGACTCTGGTCCCTCGATGTCTCTAGAGTTTTCGGGATTGCTGTGATCCGTTGTTGGACTACGTACCAGTCAACCTGTGCAGGCTTACATAGAAGCATCATAATCATCATCATCATCATCATCATCATCATCATCGTCATCGTCATCATCATCAACCATCATCAACCATCATCAACCATCATCAACCATCATCAACCATCATCAACCATCATCAACCATCATCAACCATCATCAACCATCATCAACCATCATCAACCATCATCAACCATCATCAACCATCATCAACCATCATCAACCATCATCAACCATCATCAACCATCATCAACCATCATCAACCATCATCAACCATCATCAACCATCATCAACCATCATCAACCATCATCAACCATCATCAACCATCATCAACCATCATCAACCATCATCAACCATCATCAACCATCATCAACCATCATCAACCATCATCAACCATCATCAACCATCATCAACCATCATCAACCATCATCAACCATCATCAACCATCATCAACCATCATCAACCATCATCAACCATCATCAACCATCATCAACCATCATCAACCATCATCAACCATCATCAACCATCATCAACCATCATCAACCATCATCAACCATCATCAACCATCATCAACCATCATCAACCATCATCAACCATCATCAACCATCATCAACCATCATCAACCATCATCAACCATCATCAACCATCATCAACCATCATCAACCATCATCAACCATCATCAACCATCATCAACCATCATCAACCATCATCAACCATCATCAACCATCATCAACCATCATCAACCATCATCAACCATCATCAACCATCATCAACCATCATCAACCATCATCAACCATCATCAACCATCATCAACCATCATCAACCATCATCAACCATCATCAACCATCATCAACCATCATCAACCATCATCAACCATCATCAACCATCATCAACCATCATCAACCATCATCAACCATCATCAACCATCATCAACCATCATCAACCATCATCAACCATCATCAACCATCATCAACCATCATCAACCATCATCAACCATCATCAACCATCATCAACCATCATCAACCATCATCAACCATCATCAACCATCATCAACCATCATCAACCATCATCAACCATCATCAACCATCATCAACCATCATCAACCATCATCAACCATCATCAACCATCATCAACCATCATCAACCATCATCAACCATCATCAACCATCATCAACCATCATCAACCATCATCAACCATCATCAACCATCATCAACCATCATCAACCTTCATCAACCATCATCAACCATCATCAACCATCATCAACCATCATCAACCATCATCAACCATCATCAACCATCATCAACCATCATCAACCATCATCAACCATCATCAACCATCATCAACCATTATCAACATCATCACCAATCACCAATTATCATTCACTAAGAACACCAACTCCTTTTTGGGGCCCCAGCCGGAAATCATCATCGCGCCAGCTCGTACCGCAGCAAGTGCAGCAAACAAAGCGCAGTGCTTCAGCAACGTTGCTGCAGGCGAGCAAGAATAAACTCACCAAGATTTGGTGGTTTCTTAAAATAGGGGACCCCCAAAAATGGTTGGTTTATTACTATAAATGACTAGTAATGGATGATTTAGGGGTACCCCTATTTTGAGAAACACCCATTTATCATCATTTGGTTGATTTGTGGGTCATTGGTCTTGTAGTAGGTTACACATGACAGTTTAATACTAATCACTAATATTAGGTCAAGATTTTGACCGCAACCACAATCAAATCAATGTTTAAGACAAACATCATCTGGTTGTGGGTCAAGATTGCCCCGAAAACCATTGGTTAACAATAGATTTCCATTATACATACATGGCAATTTTGGGTTTGATAATTTTGACCCATACCCATCTATCATCACCACAATCCAATCAGTATATCGATAGGGTTGCTACAATAAACCCAAATACCAATGTTTGATTGACAAACCATATCACTACCCATGTCTATCCTATCAGTCAGACATACCAAATCAACCCTTTGAGATTGTTGACATAACCCTGTAATTTGGTTGCAAATCACTAGGTTGATAGGTGAATCAGCCCCATGATGGGGGTTCACCGGCTCGGCAATATCACATCCGCTGGAGGCACTCGAGGATGTGCGAGTCCCGGCACCGGAGCGATCCAGCACAGGGTAGGGCGTGCCATGCAACGTTGCATGCAACAACCTGCTTGGTGGTTCAGAGTTATCCCATGTGCTGTACCACTGGGGTTCGCAATGGTAGTGATTAATTAGGGTTTTAGAAGGGGTAAAAGCTAATGGTTAATAGTTGGGGATAGTAACGAACCAGAATGGTTAAACCACTACTGGTTGGTTGTTTGATTGACATGTTTTATTCATTTTTATTTCCCCTGGTATTACCAAATGGTTGATTGTTGCACTCATATTTTTCATAAGGTTTGAAACCAGCAACCAGCAAATCGATTTGTCGATGTTTGCTGGTGAAACTGCCATGGTTTGTACCGTTCGATTGTTACAAGGAGGAGCCCTCGATGCTTTGCAGGTGCGGATTTTTCCTTTTCATCATCTCTAGGAATCTAACGACTACCAGTTCGCAGGTTGTACGTTTGTTAACGTTTGTTATCATTTGTTATCGTTTGTTGTGCTGATGAATCTTGCACTGCAACCAGCAACCAAAAACGAGCAGGAGTTTCGACTCGTAGATCAGGAATTACGAGTCGCTACATCGGTTGATTAGGGGGGTGTTCTGCGAGTTGGTGATCAGAACATGGCATGGGCATCTTTGTCGATCCAGAAGTTTAATCAATCCTCATACTACAGTACTTCTCTCATTGCTGAGCCTCAAATCTTGGATCATGTGATCCAATTGCCCTACGTTAATGATAATGATGATAGAATGGAAGCCTGCAGATACCGCCCCGTCAACAAGCCTCGATCAAGCGCTGATCTTCGTTTGGTGAGGTTGTAGGCAGTGAGGCGCTCGCTATAACATTCAAGGGTTGAAGACGACTTGCAGGTACCAAGCATGGGGCCCCAAGCCCAGGGATCGAGCCTAACAGGCCTAACAGTCAGATACCAAGCGATTGGGATCTCAAGTTTGCGTCGTAACCAGCGACCCCACGTCGCCCAGGTTCTCCACACAGCCCAAGTACCGCAAGGAACAGTTCTCCACCTGTCCTGAGGACGACCACCCGCAGTCCCAGGGAAGTATTTTGTGGTGCCAAGCTGTTAAAGGGCAAGGATGGTCATGATGAATTCATGCTAAAGCATGATGTTGTTTCAAGGTGAGTGCTCCTAAAGTTTCAAAAGTGTGAAGAATGGAGAGTGTCAATAGTGAATTGTGGGTGACCGTGGTTCATTGTTTTTCGAGAATGGTTGGGCCGAACAGAGGGGGTCGAGAATTGTAATAAAATGATTGCTAATGTTAGCTAATGATAGTAGATCCCGCTGCCAACAAACATGGCCAATCTATGTCAGTTTAAGGTTGATGTTGGTTGAGAATTGTTGCGGACTAACCAACTAACATTGTCCAATCAGTTTTACCAGTACAGGATCCAGCTCTTTAGGCGTGATTGACCATATTTTTTTGACTTGTGGATAATCACGATTGATATTTTGGTTTCTTAGAAGAGGGAACTCCCAAAATGGTTGGGTTTGTTACTACAAATGGTCAATAAAATGGATCATTATGGGGTACATACTCCCATTTTGAGAACCACCCATATTGGTTGCAAGAGGGTAACAGCCAACAGCTACCGTCAATAGCTTGCTAAATATTTATTAAGTATGAAGTATGATCATCTCACTGCTTGACAATTAGACTATAGCGACCAATAGTGACCATTGTTTGGTGAAGGGTATGTGGGAATGATTGGAAGCATTGTAGCATTGACCGTGGCTCAGGTGTTCTCCATCAGCCCCTCATTGCGGTTTCCCCGTTTGATGGTGGACAGTGGATTGAAGGTTGCCCCGCATGTTTAAGGAATGATAAACTGTTTCCCCAGGAACGAGGTCGAGTGTATTCAAATCCACCTTTGGGGTTGGTGACTCCTTGTTGGAGGATACAGCAGTGCAATTGATACAATCAATCTGATTAGGCATAGCAGAGTTCGAACCTGCGGAAGTACAGACTATAAAAATTAATGGTTTGCAGAATCCTACATTGAAAGTTCAAAGTTCTCATATGAACGGACTACAATAACTATAGTAGACATGGTGAGATGGCATTTGCGTAGATTTGCTAAAACTTTGGTTTTACATCAGTAACAACGCTATTTGAGTATCTCCCTACCTATAGTGTTTGGAGTTTGCCAAAATGAGGTAGTTTTTTGGAAATGGTGTTGTCCATCCATGGCGTTCCCCAAAATGAATGGTCTTACGAAGGATTCCTCCACTTCAGCTGATTGAGAAAATCAATCTTCTGCCCAAAATTCAACTCTGTTACTTACTCCAATCCGAACAAGTGGTGAAAACAAAAATACATCCAAAGAGAGAGATGGATGAATGGATGGATGGATGGATGGATGGAGGGATGGAGGGACGGACGGGACGGACAGACAGACCGACAGAAAGACAGACAGATAGATAGAAAGAGATCTCATAGATACAAAGACGTAATGCCGATGTACGATGTCTACATGGCTGTGGGTCAAAACCCTGTACCCCTAGTTTCCTATCATTAACCATTGTTTCCTTTATTATTGGTTGGTCATTATCCCCCACTATTGGTTAGTTAAAATTGACCCATAGCCACACTCCATTTGCAAAACTGACAACGACGAATACCACGTTGCTCCACAGCTTCCTCCACTCCCAGGACCGGCCGGTCTTCGCACAGTTCTGCGGAGATGATCCACAGACGGTGCTGGCAGTGACTGGAATGCGAGCGGGGCTGGAAATCTACCGATGTCATGACTCTAATGGTTAAGAAGATCATAAATCAGTAATGGTCAAACATAGTTCATAATCCTTAATAGTTGATAATGATTAGCGATTGGTTGATACTGTGGTGATCTGGGTAATGATGGTTGTTGGTGAGAAGGGTTGATGACAATGGTCAACAATGGTTGCTAACGATTAACAACCGCTATGGACCAATAATAGTTTATTATTATCTAAAAATTAGTGGTTATTTACTATGGTGATATGGTCCAGGATTGCTGATAATGATGATATATATAGTTAGTAACAGCTACTTGATAGTTGCTTAATAATGTACTTGATAGTTGCTTAATAATGATCTAGTAAAGGTAAGTCCATTATGATTAGTAAGCAATCATACATTTTGTGGTGAACAGTGATGAGCTGACTTACATAGGTAATAGTGTGACTGATAGTGTTTAACGATAGTGTGATTGATTGTATACAGCCAATGCCAAAGCACCATTTGCTTTTTAATGTGGGGAGTGTGTGCTGGGTAAGAGTGCCATGGGACATTCACAGATACTTCCTTTACAATGCTGGCAGCTTTAGAGTTTGGGGTGCTGTTGGTTGGTTAAAAATTTGAATGGTTGATCAATGAATGAGCGGTTATGAGTGGTTAATAGGGGTCAAGTTGCAAGTGCAAGCGATATTAGCATTTTCCATGTGAGCAACCGGCTATGATAGGTAAACCATCGTTTACAACTAGAGCAAACAAGACGATTTCAATAATCAAGGTTGTTCACAATCAGTGTTGTCATGGACCCTGGATAATGAAGCAACGCAAAAACGATGCAATTGCACACAACACGCAGCCCACAGTTCAAGAATAGAACCAGCAG
>VSDK01029286.1:340598-369417 GCA_009767595.1 Symbiodinium kawagutii | reverse complement strand
TGACAAACAAATCTTGGAAGAAGGTTTTGGCATGTTCTGGCTGTTGGTCGGGAGGGAGTTAAGGAGCCAGGGGTACCCAACATAGCCCTTGAAAGGGGGGAGCCAAGGAGGCACTAGGAGGGTTCTAACCAAATGCTAGTGTTTGTTGGTTCGAACGCTCATGAGATGCCATATACACTAAAAATTGCCTTGGTGTCATGGGTCATTTTGATGGTTTGATCGCTTGCACGTCACTATCGATATGAAGTGTCCCTTTTAGTTGCTAGGTGATCATCGCTGGTTGCTCTATGGTTTGTAGCAGTATCGGTTGCCATTTTCAACCGTCAGGACTTCTATTGAAGATGGTAAGCCCAGCAACCAATGATGTATAGTCAACAATGCTCAGCAGTTACCCAAACATTTGGTTGCGTTGATACAACAGTTGCCATAGTAATTGCCTATGTACAGGACACATTGTACAACTACAATGTTGCATCCTTGACATTGGCATGCTTCACAAAAAAGAGCGCCAAAACCACTAGTCACTAAGTCTCCCAAATAAAAATCCAACTGATTACTAATTATCCAACTAACAATCCTACTTTGTCAATCCAACTAATAATCCATCCAATTATCCCATCAATGGGATACTCCCTTCCACTAGTTCTGGTCTACCTCGAAAAATGTACATAGGCCAGACAAACAACCAACAGCAACTACTACAAGCACCAAAACAACTACAACAAGTACAACAACTGTCACCACTACAACAACTACAAGAACTACAACAACTATAGCAAGTATGACAAGGACGACTACAACAATAACCAACAACAATAAACAGCAAGAACAGCACCAGGTGCCTCCAACACGAGCAGCCCCTGTGACTTATAGGTCGATCAACTGCTGAGGCAGCCAAGCTGTTGCCCGCGGGCAGCGTGGATGCGGTGGACTTGAACTGTGGCTGTCCACAGGCGAAACGGTGTAGGTAGCAGCGAGTTGACAGATGGACGAAAAGTGGTGGTCAGTGATGCGCCTGTTGGTTGGTTAATAGTGTTTGATAGGGGGTAGAACATTTAACAATGGTTAATGACAGGGAAAAAGAACCAACCATAATAGTTAAACAACTACTATTGGTCACTGATGCTGAACAACTATGTTGGTACTTGAAACACTTTTTGGGTGAAGCTGCTCGACATTTGTTCCTTGGTTGCAGTTGGTTACATGAACAGCACCGCATGTGCTGCTTGATCATTGTCCCTGTCACCATGAACAGGTGGCCGCCAAATCGCTCGGTCAAGATGACAATAGCAGGTTGGTTGTAACCAGACCTGGGTTACCCAAGTCCCTGGTTGACTCATACTGTAGGTGTGTCTATCCGCTGGATCCTTGCAATCGTTTGCTTTCTAGGAATAACTACCAACCAACCAGCTCCCTAGAAATTCGACAGGAATTTTTGATTTCATGGGTAGATTGCTGGATTTCAACATTCTTATACTTATATAATTATCAAATAGATGATCTACCTACGCCCTGGTATTTTAATGGATAGATTACTCATCACTATTCTTGCTGGTGAAATTCTCTACGTCCCACCCAACTCTACCAGGACGGAGCAGCCATGAATAGCTTAAAGCTAGGTTCAGTCAAGTTATGCGTGGGTGATTTTGACTGCATTGAAGAACCTGCCTATATCATGACCAGCAACAATGGACATCCAACCATTGAGGATACAAGGTTTAGGCTCATCAGTATTGTTTTCAGACACATGGCTCCTGTAACCTGTTCTATCCAGGAGCATGGCAACATTTTATTTTGCCCGTTGATTCAGCGCAGCGACGCAGGGAATTGCTCGCAAAGGGCATTATGGTGCATACCTGCTTTCTGAGCCCGATGTGTCATGCCCTCAGATTCCTTCCTGCGGAGCTGCTGAAGACTAGTTGAAGGTTTTACGGGCTTTTTGCTCCTCCCAATGTTAGGGAGAAGGCGCTCTTCTGAGTGCTGCCAGGGCTGGGGGTTTTGACACAAGGGAAAGGATGATGTATGTCTTTGCTCTGGCGGGCAGAATTGTGCAGCGGTAAAAGCCTATTGCACATGGAGCTGGTAGACAGACTAAAGCTGAGATTGTCAAGCATGACTCAGTATAACTATAAGCCAGATTTCGATACTTACTGCATTTCACACAAGCAATCTTTTGACTGATCCATTACAGGGGTATAGGAGTCGATAGGAATTCACACGGCGTTGTCAGCTTCGGTAGATGGCTGGTTTGTTTGAGAGTGACTCGCTTGTGGGCGGATGCTCTGCAAAATGAGGTGGATACTTGGACGTGCATCCCCGGTTAGCAACTGGTTACTAGCCACGGTTATTGGGGGTTACAAGCTACCTTCTAGGGTTCACATCCATGGTTGTATCCCCGTTATATATAACCCCATTTGCACATCCAAGTACGAAAGACCACCGCGAGCGGTGGTCAACTTGGTAAGGATCGAGGGCATCATCAGCACTTTGGACAAGGACCTCCGTGGCTGGCGCAAGTGGCTTGAGTTCGTTGACTTGATAGCAAGTTCCCCTTGCAACATTGGAGCTGCAGGTGAAGATCTCAACATGTTCATACCTACTGTATTTTGGGAATGTTCAAAGTTCCCAAAGACTTCCCATCGCCATACTTTCCATACAAGTTGAAAGGTCACTTCGAAGACAGAGGACATTCACCGTGAAGCAATCTGCTGTTGAATGAATATTGGTGGCGGTACGGCCCATTTTTTTGGGGGAATGCTGTCGGAAATATAAGTGAAGCAGTAGTCAAAGCCCATCATATGTTGCGGAGAAGTTCGTCGTTCTGTTTGTATTTGGGCTCTGAAGGCTACGTTTTGACAGTGAAGTTTTGTTTTTTTAAAATCAGAATAAGGCACCCTCAGTAATGGTTGGTTTATTACTCTAAATCACTATAGATAATTGGTAGATTGGAATCAACGGCCAAATCACAGTTTTTTTGGAACCGGAAAGAACGGTACTCAGTTGGAAGCCTTCAACAAAAGCAGTTGCCAGAAGCCTGAAGCAATCAGCTCGCGGCTCGCCTGAACCTTGGGAATGCTCACGCCTTCTAGCTAGCAATATTTGGTGGTTTCTTGAAATAGAGATACCCCAAGAATGGATGGTTTATTACTCAAAGGATTGATTAATATCTCATGATTTGGGGGTACCCCGTTTTCAGTAACCACCATTTGATTGTCAGAGAGTATTATGCCACCATCATGATTACCAGAGTAATTCTATGATATTCCTGTCAACAATCATGATTTACCATTTACTTGTCATTTGTCTTGGTCACAGCGATCATTGATGATTGATAGTTGCCCATCATTACAGGCGTATTGCACGATCGCTATTCATTTTTCTTAATCATCATACATGATGTCATTGCCGATAATCTTCAAGCCATCATGATCATTACATATCATCATGATGCTTCACACCCATTATTATCAACCATAATTAACCATGATTAGCCATCATTTTTGAGCATCACGATCATTGGTCCGCGGTTTATGGCCCTTTATGACTTTAAAAATTGCGTCATTTCCATGGGCCACCAACGACCATCACCCCACGACACCCAGCGCCAGGAGTTGTCGGTTCCTTCCACCGTGAAGATCCGCTTGGTGAACAACCAAGAGCTGCAGGAGACGCGCGCGCGCGCGAAGGGTTGATGGGACTGGATGCTGGTTGTTGGTGGTGGTTCATGGTGGTTGATCTTGGTGGTGACAATGGTGATTGCTGGTGGTTAATGGTGGAAAATGATGCTTAGTGGTGATCAACGGTGGTTAATGGTGGTTAATGGTGGTCAATGAAGGTTAAAGATGGTTAATGATGGCGCATTGCTGATTGTTACTACTTGATCATGGTTACTGCATCCAAAGGCCAGACCACAGCAGCAAGTGGGAGCAAAAGAGTGTATGCATTGGGGTGGACTATAATTGCACATATACACAAAGATTTAAATTGTATACATGCATACAGTATACACACATAAATGCTGGATATCATTGGATATCCAGACTTAAAGCAAAAAAACAGCCATATTTGGAGGCAAGTCACCAACTATTCATGTGCGGTTTGTCAATACCATTCCATGTATTTGAGTAATTATGTACATTCATGTTTATTTTTCGGGTCAACATTTAATTTTGCATGTTTGTTTAAATGCCAATATATGTCGACGTTCCGTTTATGCCATAGATATATAATGAATATATAACAATAGCATTTTTCTTTGTATATACCTAGAATATGAATATATATTTATATATATATGTATATGTATTTTTTCCTCTAGCTCATGGTAGCTCTGTGCTGCGGCTAAAGCGATGAATTCATGAAAATGGAGCCTCAACGTGCGAAGTCACGTCCAATGTGTGTACCATATTCTGTACAGTGCATGCTGCGGCACACAACCATGAACTCCTCCGGAGGCTGAAAATGCTCTGTTGTAGGCAGGCTCTGCAAATGTTGGGCAAAGGCCTGACTTAGAGCAGCGCATAGCGCCGGTGGGTACTCTTTGAGACCCGTTGTATTGAAGTGGCCATCACTGGCCAGTCCAATGGAACTGCGGCCGGGAGGACATTCAGCGATGAACCACTTCCGGATGTAGGTCAGCAGCGATGGCATATGCGCAACGAGGAGCTGCGTGGGCTTTTGAGACCAGGCCCCCATACGGCCTTGGGGCAATGTCAGTGTCCGCATGCCAGGAAGACGAAGCAAAGCCTGCAAAATTGGTTGGCGCCAGATACTTGCTCGATCGGCATCCTCAGGCTCTTGCGGGTGTTCTAAGACACCAAGTCCTCCATGTATGCCCATGAGGACCATACCCTCCACACCGAAGCTCATGAGGTCATTGCCAGTCAGAACTTGTTCAAGTTCACGAAGCTTGAGGGACGGAAGCCCCCAGGGACTGGATGATCCCCTCACCGGTCTAGGCCCCTTTCTCACGGTGCCGTCAGGGCCGATGATGTCATTGCCTCTTGCAATAGACCACGTTTCGCAAGGTGGCCCACAAAGAAAGCCGCAGACATAGCGCTGCGCCATAGCTGAGCACCAAAAACTGCGAATGGCAGGGTCCGCTAGATTGCCATGTGTCGAACTAATGACAATATCCAGCGACACTACCCAGGTCGGGAAAGGGCACTCCTGCATCATGCGATCCAAATACCATTGGAAATCGCCCTGTCGGCGTCTCCCTGCGAAGACATGGAGAATAATCCGAGTGCAGCTGAAATCACGGGGGACTTGGTCAACTCGATGCCAAGGAACATGATCAGCATGTGCCATGGTGCCAAACCAAAGCTCATGCGAGTGAAGATCCCACGTGGTCGATGGCAAGGGTGTGTCAAGGTCTCCTTGGAGAAAAGGCCAAGCGTCCGGCTGCTGCAAGGATGAGAGGATCTCGATGAGGTCCTGGTCCGCGACACCAATAACATCTCCATCCCCTGGCTGGAGATTGCGTGCAATATAGTGGAGCGTGCGCCGGCACAAAGTCCATGATGTAGGAAAGCGACCAATGCAAGCCACCAAATGCATGCGCAAAGACGATGTAGCCGACCAGTCGGTGAGGCATTCCATGAGGCCGTGGGAGAGCTCGTAGTCATAGGTCTCCTCCTGCACGGCCGCTGCAGGTTGGGGCATAGGACCCAAGGCCTGTAGCGTGGGCACAAGGCGGTCATGTCGAACAGCCAGGTCTCTATTGGCACCAGAGCCTGCTCCGGGAGCCGGTTGGGCAACCTGTGGGGCACTCATCAGCTGCAGGCGACACCTCGTGGAAGTCCTCAAATGGCACTGAACCCGAAAGTGAGTATGGTACTCTTTCAAACAAGCTGGGCACTGGGTTCCATCGAAAAGAGCACGGTTCGGGTCAATGCGACCATGGGCCTTGAAGAGATGTGCACCTTCTCCTCCTCGAGACCGGAGGCGCCGTTTGCACATCATGCAGCCATAGGCAAGAGGCTGAGAGCCAGGGTTCACGATGTCGGGCATGTCGGTGAAAACACCGTTGTCTTGGAGATGAACCAAGACTCGGTGATGCATTGTGGTAACAATATGGCGGTTGCTGCGTTGCAATCGGTCATGCTCAACTGCTCGGTTGACCAACTTCTTCCAGTATTTGTAGTGATCCTGGATCAACAGCTCCCATGCTGAGAAATGTTCATCAGGGCAGGGGAGGTCTGAGCAGTGACAAAGTTGTTGATACATCCATTGAAAATCTGAGCGCAAGAGCTGCATCCAAGCTGTATCAAGCCGCAAAAGTGACCATTGAGCGTGGCCACCGATGCGATAGAGCGTGCCAACATAGCGCAGCCTCGCTCGTCTGAGCAAGATGTCTGGAGCTATGAGACCAGTCTGGTGCAGGATGGCCTCCTCCGTGATGTGGGCATCGTGCTCAAAGCCACCAAACCGTCGGTAGAGCTTCATCAGGCTGTTCCGAAAGGCCAGGCATTCCGCTTGAGTCTGCAGGCACCATGATTCGATGCCGTAGACAAGTTTGCTGAGCACCAGAGAGGACAGCAGTTCTCGGCGAACCCCTGGTTCAAGGTGAGGATTGCGAAAAAGTAGGCGTCTATGCTGATTGAAGGCCTGGTGTGCCATCCCGATCCTTTGATGAAGTTCCGCTTGGATGCTACCCGTATGATGCAGTACTCCTCCAAGATGTCGATAGTGGCCCACCACTTGTACTTTGTGCGTGCCAGCTTCACACACCACAGGAAGGCAATGCTCCTGGTTGGGTCCAAAGAACTGCGTCTTGAGCTTGCGAGAGCCAGGACCTCTAAGGGACAACAATGCTTCTGTCTTTCCGCGTTGCAAATTTGGTGTGAGGCCAAATTGTTTGCAGGTGTCTAAAAGGATGCTCAAAGTGAGGGCGACCTTCTGGACAAGGTGCGAGGCCTGCGGATCGGCAAGTCCCAGGCTGAGGTCATCCATCCAGACGGTGCCTAAGAAAGCTTTGCGGGTGTCTGCGTCCCTGCCTTGAAAGCCATCCACAGCTGAATCTGGAATCAGCTCCAGCAAGTCCTGGTTGATGAGCTGGGTGTGGACAGCTTTGACCACATCTGCGAAGACATAGCTAAACACCACATCTGCCATGGAATCACCTGGTCTGGAACCCGCTTGGGTGCGGACACAGTCGACCTGCCCGCGTACCTTGAACCAAGTGTTGTCATGTAGAGCAGAGAGTGCGGTGATGTAGTGTGAAGGCATGCCACTGCGTTCAAAGGCGCTCTCATCACATAGCTTGGCCCGCAAAATCTGCAAAGTCTCTGAGGGCAGGTGAAGGCGATGACCCAGGGAGGCAATTACGTCTTCGGTGTATTCACACTGCATGCACAAAGGCCTCCAAATGCGATAAAATGCTTCTTGCAGATCGAGGAAAACTAAACCAACGCTCATGCGTCTGGCTTGGTAGATGCGGGTAAAAGCTCTCATGTGGTGCAAGCTCACACCCACTGGCATCATTTTTCGTCCGCCAAGCTGAGATTCATGAAGATGGGAGATGAAAAATGGATATTGCCTCTCTCTCAAAGCTCGGTGGATACTCTTGCCAATATGGCTCGAGATTAGTAGAGAGCGGTACGAGCTGCATTCATCCATCTTCCCTTTGTGCTTGTAGGCCTGAACAAGGACTCCGCCTTTATGGCGCCAACATTCCTGCCCATGCGCTATGAGTTTCAGCATTGGGCTGTACATATGCCGGGCAAACTGCGCCGGGTTGTACTTGCAAGCCTCAGATGGGATCTGGTCACTGCCTGTTGCCTTGCCCCTTTTCACACGCCGGAAGGGCACCTCCAATTCTGTCAGGGTCGGCAAGGTCCCCATCTCGATCTGCTGGGCATCAGAAATGCGACGGCTGTGAAGTCCCTGTAGCCAACAGTCCCTGTAGGATTTGTGTGTCATGCGCTGTCCTCCTTCCATGGCACTGAAAAAGTCTGCCCATCTGTCAATGAGTTGAACCGGAGTCTGGCAGAGGTTGCCATCTTGGTCTCTGACACTTGGCAGAGGGACATGTCGTTGTTTATGAGGATTGGTGGGCCCAATGAAGGGCTTGAGTTGTTGCAGGACCTCCAAAGCTGAAAAGGTGGTGGGTTGATCCTCAGGTCTTGCAAGAATCTCTTGCATAGCCTTCCGCTTCTGCTGACAAAGAGCCTGCCTCAACTGAAGTGCCTTAGCCTTGAAATCAGCATGCAGGCGCAGCACACAACAGAAGAGTGTGGTTGAATATTGAAAAGTCTCATCTGCGTTCTGCTGTGTGAAAGGCCTGCGATTGACAGACGTGGAGTCTGGATCACAATGAGCAGCCCAAGCACGGAATGCTCGCCATAGTCCTTCACGATGAAGTTGACGATGACCCTGTTTCAGACGCTTGCGCAGCTGAACCTTGGAGTTGCGGAGGGCCCATGTCTGTTCATCAATCCACGTCTTCTTAGGGTGGCTGCGCTGTGTCGGCTGACGCTGCAAGACAGAAAGGACTGCATCATTGAAAGACCCAATCTGCGTTTCAATGTCACAATGCCAACCTGGTACGGAGCACACTGACAAAGCCGAACTCAACGGTGCTTGGTGTATATGCAGACGGTCAATGATCGCCTTGGGTTTGTTCACATCACGATTTCTAAGTTGCCACGTCGACCATTGCATCTGAAGTCCCACTGCGAAATGATCTCCCTGCAGGGTGAGGAGGTCAAAGTCCTCGAGCACAGTCGAAAAATGGCATCGATCTGCAAATTTGCATGGCACCATGATGTAGTCGATACGCTGCTCAGAACTACCGTCTGGAGCTGTCCACGTGGTGTCTCGTCCAACATGAGTACCAGTCGTGCTCGGCAGCATCAAATCATGATGTTGCAGTAGTGCCAGCATGTATGGTGTGTTTCTTGAAGAGAGATCATCATTGTCAAACACATGTACCATATCATGCGGTCCACTGCGAGCATTTGCATCAATCAGGACCAAAGACAGGTCTGGAGATTGACCAGATGCGAGCTTCATGTCAAGGTCCTGCCACCATTGTTCACAAAGTGTGAGATCCGTACCAGAATGCGGTGCATGGGCAACGACAATCTTGCAGTGAAGATGCGGGGCACGAAGTTGAACAATGAGCAAATGGGGGTCTGCATACGTGACAACAAAGTGTTGTCTCTGGAAACGCAAAGGTTTGTTGCGTGCAGTGCCATAAGGTTGTAGGAGATCAACCCAAAGCTCAACACCTCCTTGTCCTTTGTGTCCAGCTGAAATGAGTCGAAGAACATCTTCTGCTGCTGTACTGGCCGCCTTTTTCCCACGGGTCTCTTGAAGACCTAGCATGTTCAGATGATGTTCTCGCATCTGTGCTCGAAGGAGAGCAACTTTTCCTTCATGTCCTTCTCCTCCAGAACTCAACGAGTTGACGTTGGCTGACGCAACACTCAATCGAACGTCACATTTGTCCCAAGTCTGGGGCAGGTCTGGCTGGGCTGTTGAAGCTTGAGGAGGCATCTGTGGTGGATCGATGGCAAAACCTGCTTGTGTCAGTGGCGGTAAGCCAGAGACACGGTCCAGGCTCATCCATAAGTAGGGCAGCTGCTGTCTCCACTGCGGAAGCACAATGTTCATTCTGGGCAAGTGGAAACTGTAACGGCTTTCCCTTTTCGCAAGCACGTCTGCAAGATCGTTCCATGGTTCCTCTGAGTGTCCATGCATGTGTTCAATGCGCATGCAGGCTGGATCCATGGCTGCGTCAAGCGCTTGATACACGCCTCTGAGGAGAAGGAAAGATTCATCAACTTCTGCTGCACCAATGTCACCACAGGCCTGCCGACCATTGGTGAGAGAGTCCGTACGGAAGATTGTGGCGTAGTTGTGGTTGTACCGAAGACGCCACAAGCCTGCGAAGATGAGGGCTTCACGTTCAGCAATGGATGGTCCTGTGCGAAGTGCTCCTGCGAAGTGGTTGGCGGTAGAGTCATACAGCACAGGCTGAGCGTGCCAGCCGACAACTTCGAGGTGGGAGGGCCCATCGACTTGATATTCCTCCGCGACAACGACAAAGGCCCAAGAGTCTGCAATCCCACATTCGTCAACCCACGCAACTGGCTTGCGACGCATTGCAGCTTGCGATGACCCATCTGTGTAAATGAGCAAACGATCCCATCTGGTCAAAGGACGGCACTGTTGCAGGGCCTCAACAGTAGAAGGTGCAAGGTCGATTCCTTCTAAGGAGGCGCAAAGCTCCTTCAGGTCACCATTGAAGAAATTCTGCAAGCTCATGGGATCAGAATGTGATACAATGTGTTGGGTACCCCGGTTGGGCTGAATGTCAGAGGCCCGAAAAAGAGGAGCCCATGCAGGTGTCGGCATTGGAGGTGGCCAAGGTGGGCGAGGTCGAAGAGGTTTGTCTTGTTGGGCAAGTTCTGGTTTGTTGTTGACAAAGATCAGCACACGAAAACCAAATCCAATGTCCAACTTCTCTGTGATGACCGCACGATAATATCCCAAGCCATGCAAGACAGACATGTGCCCGACATCATCCAAGCTTCTCGAGGACGAATGCAAGCAACAGTCTTCGGGAATCATGCCATTGCTCTGACAATAAACGTAGTGGAACAATCCTTCTGGCGGTGTCCAAAAACGAGGTAGACAAAGGCAAGCGGGCATATCTCCAAGTAGAAGAAGCCGACAATCATGACCCCATTGTCGGAGCTCTGCTTCACATGTTTCAGCTGTCAGCGGGATGGGAACTTCAAGCCAATTCGGAAGGAGCTCAATCTTGGTCGCCGGGATGATGTGCACAATGTTCACATCGATCTTTTCAGAGGCTTCGTCACGTGCATGTGAGGGACGTTGAAGAAAACTCTGATCGTCCGTTTCCGTTGAGGATTGGGAGTGATCTCCATCAAAAGCAGGCAAATCAGCTGGCGTCCGAAGTTGTACTGGGCTGGATCTGCGAGGTTCTGCTAAAATATGGAAATGCAGTCCATGTGGGGGCTCAATGCTCGCAGTGGGATGGAGTCGTCGGCCTCCGATCCAAAAGGTGCAGTCATAGTCATTGGGGCCAGGTCCACAAATGTCAATCATGCGACTATGCCACAGGAGCATCCCCGGAACGATCGTCGTAGCAGTTGAAACTGCGAAACAATTGCTGTTCCATTCCTGCAGTGTCGAGATGAAGATCCCTGTTCGCAAGTCAGGCCCATGGTTGCCCTGTGAGACAATGATATGGATCGTTGGCGGTCTATGTGAAGTGAACTGCGGATCAGGCTGCACAGGGTGGATTTCTAGGCTATCATGTGGGTCAGCAAGATCATGCCACAAATGTCGTACTGCTGCTTCCCACGTGGCTACATTGCGATCCAAAATGAGAAGCCTTGGAGAGTCACATCGTAGATGACAATCGTGGTGAAGAAACCAAGTGTGGATGGGTGTGTTCTCTGGATCATATTGGCTTTCAGCTCGGTACTTGGCATCAGCAAGCGGTTCGATGAACATGCGTTGAGCATCACCTTGGCTGGCCACTTGCCAACTCAATTGAGCTGGTCCTCCATTGTTCTGGACATCGATTGTGATGGAAAGTCCATCCCATAGGAACGCATGGCTGTTGCGCATGATGATGCTGGAACCAGCATGAACCACGCAATCATTGCGCAGCCAAGGTCGAAAACAAAGGGGGCCAAGTCCTCCAGCAAGGACGAGAGAATACCAATTATGATTCGAACTGGTCATGAGGGCCTTGTGGGTCCAGTCAGAGCCAGGGGTTCTGGTGGTCATCAAAATTGAGCTCATGCCCTGGACTGCTGTCTTTCAATCAGTATGATATGTCCTGCGACAGCTTCGGAGCTGGGTGGTTCAGGCTTCACGAAGACATAGTGTCGATCTTCTAAGGGATCGAGATGATCAGCCCATGCTCGTGAGATGGCTGTCAACCATGCAAGAGGGTCAGCAACGAGGGTAACTTTGCGAGGGAAAGGGCATTGTTGGAATCGCTCTCCATGAAGGTAGTAGGTGTTGAAATCAGCTGCCTGCTCCTCGTCTTCTGGGCGAACTCCAACATCTGCTTCCCATGCATCAAACAAGGCCTGTAGAGGATGAGGTGGTTCTTCCTCTTCTGAACTACCATCCACCGGCCCTGAAGCATTCAGGGGCACTGTAGACGGATCCCACTCTTCATGTTCAGGTGGAAACCTCGAGGGTAGGTCGACCCCGTGTTGGCGTGGGCTTCGAGTCACTGGCATGTAGTCAACGCAAGTCTTCAGAAGCATGGTCTCAGTCTGCAGGAGATTGAGAAATGACGACACATCCAAACCCTCTCCTGTATGTTCGAGTCGGGTTGTGTATGGTGGCATGTGATCTCTTGCTGCTCGATGATCCAAGCGCCCCCACTGAGCACGCAGCGATCGAAGTGGGACCCTCCTGAAGGCCATATTGGCCAGATCACGTGCAGGTACCTCACAATCGTTCATCATGGGCGGCAGGGCAATGCGGATGTAATCACCATGTTGAACATTGAAAGCTGCAGGACTCTGGAGTTTGATCAGCTTGTGATTGCACCAGAAAAGACACCTGTTGTGAACACGAGCACAATAAGCTTCGAGATGGAGAAAGCGAAGAATGAGGGCGCGGGTGACTTGCAAAGGCAAGAGCTTCACCATGCGCACGACTTCGCTCTGATGTGCCGGGACCGAGTTGAAGAACACTACATCAATCATTACGAATTGAAGGGGTTCTCCAGGACGTAGATCACCGACACGCTGTAGAATCACCGGATAGGTGTTTGAATCTTCAAGGTCTCGAGGTGGGTGCGTGACTGCGTGAATGTGCACAATTTGCCGCCATGGAATGGAAGTCACTGATCCAATGTCTCGAACCATTGTTTCATAGTCATCCCACCGAACTCGCATGGTGTCGAAAGTACTACCAAGACGAAGTAGGAGGATAGTTTGCCAATGACGATGTCCTTGACTGTCAATGGAAGTTTCGGGACTCGAACTGAGCTCTGCGCTTTCTTCTTCCGTCTCATGTTCCATGGGCACCTCTTCATCGATTTCATCATCAAAGATGTCATTCATAAGATCATCAGCTTCTTCCCCAGCTGGTAGATCAGGATGACGAAGAGGATGTTCAGGATGGAGATTCTGCGGAAGATGAGCTAAGAACGATGTATCATCAAAACTGTCCCCGGCCTCATCTTGAAAGTGAACCCAGGGTTTTGCTGTCCATGTTTGTGGAGCGTTGTCAGGGACAACGATTCGATGTAGATGCTGAAGCCCATCAGCACCAAGGAAGACTTCTGTGTGCTCTGCAAAGGAAACTCTCTTCTTACTTTTGGACTCATCCGACTTGTGCCTTGCATTGGATGTGGCACCAAAATGGTGCACCCCCCCTTCCACATGCTTGCGCACATCATAGCCGGACCATTCTGGCTCAATGTCTGGAAGACCGAGATCTGCATGGCCACTTGTCACTGCAAGTGGCTTCACCAGCCCTTGGTTGATAACATCTTGTCCGTCCATCGACCGGGCACGCCAAAAGGCGCCATGGATGGTGTCGATGGTCCCAAGGGACCAGGCCCACCAGTACCAGATTCCTCGGTACCTGGTCCATCCTCTCCTGCTATCTTTTGGCGTTTGCGGACTCTTGCTTGGGTTTCTGCAAGAGCTACATCTGCCGTCTCCTTCATGGCTTCCAGGTTTTGGATCATGTTCTTCACACCATCGTTGATCTGACTGGAGAGGTCTGATGAATTCTCCACCATGTCTTCGTCCTCCAGGAGTGTGACATCCGCTTTGAGCTTCTCTTCCTGCAAGGTAGACTCCTGGATCGATACAAGGTCGGTCCGTGCCTGCTGGAAGTTCTCCGACGCAATTTTGATGGCTTCTTTCAATTTCGCATCTTGCTCCTGGAACTCGTTGGCGAAAGTTTTCCAACGCCCGATGCCAGCTGCGATATACGAAGTCCATGCGCTGTGAAGACCAGCACGATCTTCTGCAGCGGTCTGGAGTTGTTTTCGAGCTTGGCCTAGGCGATTCACAGCATTGTGCATGGCTTTGGTGGCGTCTTGGGCTTGTTGCCGATTGGACTCCTGCACAATTTGCTGAACTTCTGTTGACATGTTCCCCTCTTTGCGGAGCTGATTCACCAGCGATTTCAACTGCTGTTCCGCTGGTGAAGGTGGAAGATTTGGCTGGGCATTGGGATTGACTCCAGAAGAACTGGCCACTCCCTGCCATGGTGGCTCCTCTTTTCCCTTGCCCTTTCCTTTGTTCTTCTCTTTTTCTTTGGACTTTCCTTTGCCTTTGCCCTTCCCTTTCACGGGTTGGGGATTCCCTCCATTCTTTCCTTTGCCATTGCCTTTGCCATTTCTCTTCGGTGATGGCGTTGGGCGACGATTGGGCTTCTTGGGTGTCTGATGCCACCATTCGTCTCCTTCCCATTCTGTCCACTGTCTGGGTTGAGACCATTCTCGTTGCTGGGCAGGAGGGTTGTAGCTGTAATCTATGGATTTCTGCCATGGTGTCCCACAATCCTGGCAGAATTTCGCTGTAGCAGTGCGAAGTTGACGACATTTCTTGCACCGCCAAGAGCCTTCTTGGTTGTACTCCATTGCAATCTCGGCCTTGCGGATGCGACGAAGATACTGAAGGTCTCGTGAATGATGTTGGGATAGGGTCTGTCGTATGGAGCGAAGAGCTTCCGAAGACAGTACCACGCGACCCGTGCGATGAAGCCACCAACGAAGTCGCGCCCTTGCTCGATTCCTCCGTGCACTGCGCCTCTGCGAAGACAGAGCCGTTGTAGACAAGGAGGATGACAAAAGTGAACCAGCACCAATGCATCAACAATTCCGCAGGTCCCAGTAGCCACAAAGTAGCCAATGAAGAGAGCAGAGTGATGGCAAAGTGCACAAAGTCCACAAAATAGGTGTGCAGTGCCCGAACTCGTCCAGGTAGAACAGGTCAGGAGCACAGCAACCAGTAATGCGCCCAGGAAATTAATACAGGGCTGGGACCCCAGAACCAGCAATGCTATTCCAAAGATCCAGGGCGAGTCCAGTTCAGATCGATGGAAGCAAAGCAAAAGGTGCAAGCCGCGGCAGAAGCGCAACCGCGATAACACCCGTGGCTGGGACAAACCACAGCATCCAGAGGCCAGACCGCAGCAGCAAGTGGGAGCAAAAGAGTGTATGCATTGGGGTGGACTATAATTGCACGTATACACAAAGATTTAAATTGTATACATGCATACAGTATACACACATAAATGCTGGATATCATTGGATATCCAGACTTAAAGCAAAAAAACAGCTATATTTGGAGGCAAGTCACCAACTATTCATGTGCGGTTTGTCAATACCATTCCATGTATTTGAGTAATTATGTACATTCATGTTTATTTTTCGGGTCAACATTTAATTTTGCATGTTTGTTTAAATGCCAATATATGTCGACGTTCCGTTTATGCCATAGATATATAATGAATATATAACAATAGCATTTTTCTTTGTATATACCTAGAATATGAATATATATTTATATATATATATGTATATGTATATTTATATATATGTTTGTAATATTATATTTATTTTTCAAAAACACATATATACATTTATATTATACTAGATTTTTAAACCAACTAAAGACATGTGCATACCAACCAATATATATGTATGCACAGCATGCGTAGCTGGTTCCTGTGAGCGAAATCGCTCCCAGGACACCTTGAACTTGGCTTCGCGCTTGGAGGCGCGTTTGTGTTGTGAGAGTGGCTGGGGTCGGCCCCAGCGCCATAAGAAAAGATTTGGTGATGATGATGTTCTACATTTATAATGTTAATATACCATATACAAAATATCACAACTATATAAACGTTTACGGATATATTCGTGGTTATCTTTTTATGATAGTTCCATAGTGTAGCTAGTATATAGTGAGATATATGTGTTTGTATTGTGTTTGTATTGCTATTTACCTATATTTATAATGTATGCACATGTACTGGCATTACATTGTGATCATGTGATTTTGATATAATCTGACATTATCACAACAGTTGGTCCAATCAGTACCATTCGTCATCAACAATAATCTGTGATAGCCAACCAATAGCCATTCGCTGATACACAATGGTTAACCATCAATAGCCATTGTTAAGCAACAACAGTTGCATTTTGCGCAGCTCAGCCAACAACTAACCATCTACTTGGTATCATCAACGGTTCATCACAATACGTTGATGTACGTCTGATGTGTGTTCACCATTTGCACAGCCATCCATCATAGTGATAAACCATCAAGAGCAAGTTTTCATTTTTTCCAGCAACAAGTTCACCCAATCCAAAATCATAGACTCTTCATCATAGTGACACATCCTCAGCAAATTTCCATAGCTTAACGACGATAGTGCTATGCCACGAGGCCGCAGGAGCATCGGTGCTGTGCCTCCATGGGCGAACCAAGGTCAGCTGCGGCAGCTGTGGATGGCACCAGCTGCATATCCAAGTGCTTGACCAGGTGGCCATCATTGATCGCAGCTGTAAACCAGGTAATGTTGTGAAAACACCTATGCTGGATGATCATACTGATGATTGATCACACTGATCAATAGAAATGTTGATGGTATGGTGGTAGTTGTTTACTGGGTTGATTTGACCACAATATTCAAGGATTGATATCCTTTTGATTTCCTTTTGAATGGTTGACAGCCATAAAATGATTCGTAATCCTGCTTGATAATAGAAATCATTAATGGTTGATGATAACTACAGCTAATCAATGGTGGTGAATCTGTGATAGTAGGTGATCATCGTTCATAGTGGTTCATAGGGTGAATTGTTTGATTACTATAATGTTGGTTGTTCACACAGGGTGATGTGAATGGGCGTTGAACTAAATGTTGATACTGGCTGATAATACTTGTTTTACATTGTGGTTGATAGTGTCCCATTGCTGGTGAGATGGGATGGTGGTTTGCAGTGCTCGATAAGCTGCTGGTGCCACAACATATGGCCAATGATTGTTGTCAATCATCGTAAAGAATGGCTGGAACATGGCAATTCATCGTGGATCGTGGTGAAGGTTTATATGAGGGTTTCTTGAAATAGAGAACACCAAAGATGGTAGGTTTATTGCGGTAAAGATCTATCTATGATTACAGTTGGATTATTTTGGGAGGCCCTATTTTGAGAAACACACATATAATGGTTGATCACGGTTGACCGTGGTCGCGAAGATCAATCATGGCTGAGAATGATCAACAAACGCACTGTAAGAAGCAAGAACATGGAGGATTTGCAGTCCGCAACGGTAATGGTGTATCATGATGTGGGGGGTTCTCAAAGTAGGGAGCCTCCAAAATGGTCGATTTCTTCGTTTGAATCGTTCGTAAACTGGATATGTCTTGGGGGGTCCCCTCTTTGTGTATTGTGACAATGCTGAAGAACCATTTTTGACAATGGTTAGGTCAACCTTTTTTTGATGATACTCAATGACACGTGTAGAACAACCATTAAAAACTGTTGGTATCCAGGATGTTCGAAGGAGTAGTCAATAGCAATTTGGGGCTATATGATTGTGATTAATCGTCGCTACATTGTGTTCATCATGCCTTTCTTGGATGCAGAAGCGAGGTTCAAGAAGTGTTCACGATACCTGTAATCGGCAAGAGTATTGCTATTTACTGTAACAAGTTGAGAATGCTGAAGAATGACTGGTCGTTCATAGCTTTCAACCGTTGCTATACATGTTGGATACGTGTAAACAACCAGGGTTGGGAGGGCCAGCAATGATGAAGTTTCAAATATGGAGAACAACGTAATAGTGGCTCAGAATGATGAATATTGCCATTCCTACTGACTCCTGATGGCTACCATATTTGAGTGACCTCAACGATGGATAATTATCTAATTGTTCATCTATACTATATACATTATTGCTAAGCAATCAGTTGCTTGAACATACTGAACAATTGAGTCACAACGGTTACTACAACATCGCTCACAGTGGCTGGCTGTTGGTCGCAGATATTCTCGATGGGACGGGGATACTATGGAATCACAGCGCCAATCATACCGGTACAGCCGCTTGTTCTTGCTGTTGTTGCTCATTTTGTTGTTTGCTAGCATTGTTTCGTACTCGAATTGATATCTATGTTGCATTTGGTATGTAGCCAGTTGTGTCGGCATCCTGCTAATGAGTGTTGGCATGTGCATAGATCCGGGACTGGATGTTTTTTTCCGGTTTCGCGAGCATCAACTCGGTGTTCAGGGAAAAGCTCATGCATTTATCCATGTAATTACTGGACACCTGGTATCAAGTACATACCAAGTTCTTGGCATCGAAATGCAGGATCTGTGCAACATGTGAGGATTGAATCGGAATCGAGAAACAAGCGTTGCAGGGAATCGATAAACAAGCGTTGCAAACCAACATGGAAGTGGAAAGTCCACGACGCAGAGCTGGTTTACCCATAAAAACTGGTGATTTGTAGCCCGCAGATGGGTTTGGCGGTAAAAAATCAAGCAGTGGAGATGGCACAGCCGACAGAGATCCACGTTTCTCCAGTGGTCCGCTCTGGTGAGTGATCAACCAGCATGGCCATGTCACCACCAGGAGATGAAGGGCCAATTCACTGGGGCTGCTGATTGGGTGCCTCGGTTGCGAGACCGTGTTGGCCACTGGGAGATACTGGGAGGGTGCATGCTTTGAAGACCATGGAACCGATGAATGGAACTTCAACATGGAAGAAATTCTTATCGACCAAATTTGACCAACCATTTTGGTGGTTGCTGATGATTCTTCTTCGCGAACCACCTGAGCAACTATTGGCCCTTCCAGGGTATCCGAGGTCACCAGCCGTAGCCAAGCCACTGCAAGGGTTGTTGGTATGGCATGGCTATGTTCATGGTCATGGTGGTTCTCCTATCCCAAGTCATGATCACCATTTACAGGGAAACCAACCAGCATTGGTGGGACATCAATGGACAATCTCATATCCTTGTTGGTTAGCTGGTGGTTGGGAGGAGCGATTCGGAGCCAGGGGTATCCGTATGCCCTTTAAAGGGGGAGCGGTGCCAGGAGCTGGCCGGAGTCGCTGAACCAAATGGTATAGTTGTTGGTTAGCTCTTCTTGGTTGCTCTACCTGAGAAATTGCACCTGGGCGTAACTTTACCATGGAGGGTCAGTTCTATTGATGTAGCTCACGATTCATTGCAAGCATACATGATGTGATATGGACATCATAATTCGAACATCACCATGACAATGATTATCACAATCCTTGATACCAGTAGTACCGCACAAGGCGGTGGCGGAAGTTTCCAAGATAGGAGCACTATAGGAGTGTGCAGTTGTGGTTGCGACAATGTGAGCATCGATCTGGCCACTTGACTGGCAGCCTATCTGTCTAGCCATCTTTCTATCAGTGGATCAGTTTTCTTTCTGTCTGTCTGACTGTCTATCTATCTATCTATCTGATGATCTATTCGTTTATCTATCTGCCTATGTACTTGTCTTTCTATCTACCTCACTATCTATCTCGTCATCTTTCTGTCTATGTATCTATCGATCTACCTGTCCATCTATCTGCCTATCTATCTATTTGTCTATCTATCTACCGAATTATTTGTCTGATCATCTATGTGTCCATCTGTCTATATTTCTGTCTATCTACCTGACTATCTATCTACTTTTCTATCTGACTCTCGTTTCGTCTACCTATCTATCGGACATGCAACTTTCAAAACTCGTTCAAAACCACGAGTTTTTGCGACTTCGGACGTGAGAATGTGCTTCGCGCGCAGGCGGCGTGCCAATTTTCATGATCATATGACATCTCCAAAAAGTGGCCCGAAACGCTAGTAAAATTGCAGTTTTTATTTTGGTACAAGATTTTATCTTAAAAATTTGCTTCGCGCGCAGGCAGCGTGCCAGTTTTGAGACTCATGAGTCATCAAAAGTGCTCTGACTTCCAAATGTGCTTCGCGCCTAGGTTTTTTCACGATTTTGCACGTTGCATCTCCCAAAAGTGCTCCGGTGCTGACATGCTTTTACGATTTTGACTTCCAAATGTGCTTCGCGCCTAGGTTTTTTAACGATTTTTGCGCACACCTTCCGCCACAGTGGTCCGCACCCGCCGCTTTAGCGAGGTACCCTTCTGGACCCTCATGATGCACAAAACCTTGCAAAACACAGCATTTCGCGACTTTCCTAACATTTTGGCGCACTCGCGCTCTCATCTTTCTCACGTCTCTTCTTTCTCACATCTGCATAGGCGATCTACCCTAGCTGAGTTGTCCATATTGTCGGAAGTTAGACTTCTAAATTTCCTTCGATTATATGTATTGAGGGATATGCCATATATATATATATATACATATATATAGATCTCGTATAGATTGTGCATGCCAAGCACTACCCATATATGCTAATTCCACTGCATATGATTTTTCTCTAGCCCGTACAACCGGTCTGCTATAACAACCAATTTAGCCATTCATTGATGAACCATCACCAACCATTGTTCACCACTCATCAATACCAGTAGTACCGCACAAGGCGGTGGCGGAAGTTTCCAAGATAGGAGCACTATAGGAGTGTGCAGTTGTGGTTGCGACGATTGATTGTCCGAGGGATCCGAGAACTGAACATCACTTGGGCCTGACTTCCTACCAATGTGAGCATCGATCTGGCCACTTGACTGGCAGCCTATCTGTCTAGCCATCTTTCTATCAGTGGATCAGTTTTCTTTCTGTCTGTCTGACTGTCTATCTATCTATCTATCTGATGATCTATTCGTTTATCTATCTGCCTATGTACTTGTCTTTCTATCTACCTCACTATCTATCTCGTCATCTTTCTGTCTATGTATCTATCGATCTACCTGTCCATCTATCTATTTATCTATCTGCCTATCTATCTATCTGTCTATCTATCTACCGAATTATTTGTCTGATCGTCTATGTGTCCATCTGTCTATCTTTCTGTCTTTCTACCTGACTATCTATCTACTTATCTATCTGACTCTCGTTTCGTCTACCTATCTGTCTATCTATCGACCCATCTAGCCATCTGAATCTGGCTATCCAATTGTCTGTCTATTCCATCTATCTATTCCATCTATCTATTCTATCTATCTATCTATCTATCCATCTATCTATCTATCTATCTATCTATCCATCTATCTATCCATCTATTCATCCATCGATGCATCTATGTATCTGACTATCCATCTAGCCACCCATCGATCTGACTATCGACTTGTCGATCTATCTGGCTACCTCTTTGTCTAGCCATCTTTCGTCTATCTATTCATTTACCTTCCAAATGTGCTTCGATCATGAAGTGTTTTGCATCTAGGTGTTTGGCCACTTTTGATAATTGGACCTTGCAAAGGTGTTCCGATCATCAAGTGTTTTGCTACTTTTGACCTGCAAATGTGCTTGGCGCGCAAGCGTTGTGCACATTTTGGCCACATAAATCACGAAAAGTGACGCGAAACGCAAGTGTTTTCCTACTTTTGTCTCCTGTGTTCAAAAAGTGTCAAAACGTGCTGTGTTTTGACACATTTGCTTCAAAATGTGCTTCTCGCCCTGGCCGCGTGCACTTTTTCGGACATGCAACTTTCAAAACTTGTTAAAAACCACGAGTTTTTGCGACTTCGGACGTGAGAATGTGCTTCGCGCGCAGGCGGCGTGCCAATTTTCATGATCATATGACATCTCCGAAAAGTGGCCCGAAACGCTAGTAAAATTGCAGTTTTTATTTTGGTACAAGATTTTATCTTAAAAATTTGCTTCGCGCGCAGGCAGCGTGCCAGTTTTGAGAATCATGAGTCATCAAAAGTGCTCCGAACATGTAGTGTTTTTACGATTTTGACTTCCAAATGTCCTTCGCGCCTAGGTTTTTGAACGATTTTGCCAGTTGCAACTTCCAAAAGTGCTCCGAGCATGCAGTGTTTTTACGATTTTGACTTCCAAATGTGCTTCGCGCCTAGGTTTTTTTACGATTTTGGAAGTTGCATCTCCCAAAAGTGCTCCGGAGCTGACATGTTTTTACGATTTTGACTTCCAAATGTGCTTCGCGCCTAGGTTTTTTAACGATTTTTGCGCACACCTTCCGCCACAGTGGTCCGCACCCGCCGCTTTAGCGAGGTACCCTTCTGGACCCTCATGATGCACAAAACCTTGCAAAACACAACATTTCGCGACTTTCCTAACATTTTGGCGCGCTCGCGCTCTCATCTTTCTCACGTCTCTTCTTTCTCACATCTGCATAGGCGATCTACCCTAGCTGAGTTGTCCATATTGTCGGAAGTTAGACTTCTAAATTTCCTTCGAATATCATCATCATCAACCATCACAGTATGATTCGATTAACCCTTTATTAACCATCCTTCACCATATAATTAGCCTTGATATTAGCCATCATTAGCCATCATTAATCATCATTAATTATTTTGATGAACTCATAAACCATGATTAGTCAACCATTTTTTCCATCCATCCACCAGTATCTCAACTTGTTGTTATCTCAACAGTTGTTATCTCAACCATATAAATCATCCATCCATCAGTTGTTATCTCAACTTGCTTGCGCACCTGTTGCGCAAGCTCGCTCGCTGAGTCTCGTTCCGAGGACGCCATCGCTGCGGTTCGGAAGCGGGTGGGCATCCCGTTGATCGCCAACGGCGGCATTCAGACGCCGGCAACCCGGGCGGTTCCTGGTGGTTCCCGGTGGTTCCTGGTGGTTCCTGGTGGTTCACCAGTTGATAACATGATGCTAACCAGCAGCTAGAAACCAGTTATCAAGCAGTTGTTCACGATTTATTAGCTATTATCAACTTACCTATCAGCTTACCCATAAGAATTCACCACTACCGTTGTTTACCAGTCAGCCAGTTATTTTGAGAGTTATTCACCAGTCATTAGCCACCTCATTACTTATCAGTCACTATCCAGCTATCAACCAGTCATTCACCTCTTATTAACCATTATCAACCATTATGCACCAGTTGTGATTAGTCATTCACCAGTCAACCACCTCACTATTTACCTCTTAACCGTTATATCAACAATTATTATCTATGTAAACCATTATCAACCATATCAACCACTCTCAACCATTCTCACCTTTTCAACCACTCAAGCATGGTGAACCCATTTTCAAGTACTATTAACCGTGCGTCACCACTAACAACCATTAATCAACCATTATCAACCATCATCAACAGTTCTTTTAAACAGTAATGAACCTCTCATTGACCATTATTAACCATTATTAGCCATTATTACCCATTATCCACCATTCTCAGCCGCTATTCACCATTGTTAACCATTATTCATCATTATGTTATAACCATTATTGACCATTAACCATTATTACCCACTATAGTGGTAACAATCAACTAATCTTAACCAGTGGTGAAACAGTTGTTCACCTCTCATTAACCACTATCACTGATTATTAATCATCACTATTCACCTCTTGTAGCCATTACATCGACCATTATCAACCAATATTCAAAGTTAATCACCTTTATGTTCATAAGAGGTGAACCATTATTTCATGGTTGTTCACCTCTGAAATAATCGCGAACCATTCAGCAGTTCACAGTTCTCACAGGTTCCAAGACGTGGAGCGCTGCCTCCAAGCCACGGGCGCCAACGCGGTGCGGTTGCCTGGGTGGGAAAAATCGAGTCGTTGGAATTTTGGCCCTTTGAACCGCCAAGCCACCGAAGAGAAGTTTGCAGGGAGATGTTCCCCTCATTTCTAGGAATCCCATTGCGCCATGATGTTTTTAGTATTCTTAATTGCGAAGCCGCCTACTGGGTACCAACATGTTTGCACAAACTCAAATGCTGATTTTCTCGGCATGGGAACTCACCTTGCCCAGTCGGCAACAGTTTGAGTGACACCGAGGAGCCAGTCGACGATCCAAAGGGGGGGTATCCGTCTCGCATGTCCGTCAGATGTCATACACTGTACCTGGGCCACTGCTTTTGTCCAAAATAAAGTCATGGTCATGGTGGTTGTTTATTTATTTGCCATATTTGCATGATCTTCACCACGGATCAGAGATCTCGCTTTGGACGAAGCTTGCCTTCCAACTGCATTTGAGAGGGACTATCAAAGTTTTTGCCAGAGACAAAATTATAGTCAATTGCGTTTAGCTTAAGCGTTACATGGAGATGTGTTTTGTCGATTTTACTCGAAAAACCATAGGGGATGGCCTAAAAAACGATACCCCCAAAGGAATACTCCAAAACTTGCAAACGATAGGAGACATTCCAAAAAATCTGTGAATACACCTCAAGCAAATAGTTTTGACGCTGCCTCATATGTCTTGGTCCATAAATGATAGGGTTCTTCCCCCCAAAGTTTGCTTTGTCCATCTTAAAATCATCATACGGGTGTTTCTCAAAATAGCGAACCCCAAAGCCATGGATGGTTTATTTATTACTGTAAATGGTTAATAAACTGGATGATAAGTGGGGGTAAGATGGTTAAGGATGATAAGTGGGTGTAGCCCTATGACTTGAGAAACCACCATCTTCAAAGCCTCATACCTCGGATAGGTTGAGGATACCACCATGGCTATGCCGTTTCTCTGGCACGTTGACCGGCCGCAGGTCATGTCCTCCGAAGCATTGCTGGAATACCCTGCGCTCTTTGACCCAACAAGGCGGCGGCCTGGGCACTTCGTGAGTGGAAACGCTGGAGGAATGAGGGGCCCCAGGATGTTGATCTGGTTGGTCGTTTGATTGACAGCTTTCTATAGTGGATGATGGGGTGTTTAGTACTAGGGGATACCAACAATGATGGTTATAGTTATAACTATGGTGATAACCAAACATAGCTATGGTTTGATAATGGTTATAGCCATTCATCATTGATAGGGGATGATACGCAACCAGAATGGTTTAACAACTACGATTGTTTGTGTTTTGATTGTCGTGTTTTATTTTGCCTATTGCTAACAAATGGTTGGTTGACCCATATTTTCAAAGGGGTTGAAACCACTACATGAATAAGAAGCCATTTCTGACTGTTTCAATTCCAATTGCCAGAAATAGTTTGTGTCCTGTTTTGAAAACTTAAACACTTCTTCTTACTTTCTAGAGGGTTTTTCTTTTCTTATTGATACGCACTCCACCCTCAACAATTGTCCCTGCCCCGAGAATCCCAACTTCGTTATCCTAGTGTTGGGTTTCTTGGCCATGGTTGCCGTTGATCAGGTCCATCTACCAAGACGAACTTGCCCTAGAGTGCGCAGAAGAGCAGACGTCGCTGGGCCGGGCTACTCCAACACAGGTCACGCGGAGGTGTCCGATCTTTAGGCGTGTTGGTCATCAATCACGTTCTCAGGGAAGGAGGTGGGTGGGTCTTGGTTGCATTTGAATCCATTCTGGGCTCTATCCTTTGGGCTTTGCAGCCATGAGTCTGCCTTGTGCAGGTGGTGGTTTACCATTCCTCTTGTTGTCCTGAGATGATTGTGCTTTGTGAAACCATCGTGGCTGTGGACAGGCTATGACACCTCTTCAAAATCGCTGCTCAAAGAGGGCCATGGTTCTACCTCGATATATTCACTTGCATCTAGTGAATACATCATATTACATTATGTGGCGTAAATAATAAATGCATTTGTAATTACACTGTATATCACTGTAGATTACATATGGTATGTGTGTGTGCGTGTTTGTATACTAATCCAAGCATATTCACATAATACCTATTCATCAACGAGTCAAACTTCAACAGATTTAGTCAATTGTGGTATCTCGGATCTGTATACAACACGCATATATTGTGCCCCTATATCATATCAGTTCTTCCTTGGTTTGTTTATACCAATCTACCCGTGGTAACTCGTTCCGCGACATTATCGCAGGTACTTGGAACTGGCCAAGTTGTACCAGACGCCTCACAAGCAGATCAAGGTCCCTCCGGCCGAAGTGATACGCCAAGCGCGGCAAGATCCAGCTGTTGCTCAAGCAATGTTTGGGAGGTACATCACCAGCGAATTTGTGTTTAAACTGGTGATGATTAAATAGCAGGACCTCCCAATGACAACCACCTCTTTCTATTGTCGATCATGCGCATGAACCCCATGGTTTACAATTATGTTAGTCAACACCGCCAGCTGTTGGGAAACTGCCAGTATTGGCTTTGTTACGTTCTGTTTAGAGATGTGACACCCGTTGTTGTGCCGTGTTCCATGCCGCTTCCGAACGCAAGGCTCACATGTTCCATTTTCTCTATGCAGGTGGGGCGCTTGTTCCAGCTGGGAGGCTGCTATCGGTGTAGCGGGGAAAGCATCAGTGACTTTGGAGAAAGCGTCAGTGGGGCAACTCTCCAATGCTCCAAAAATGATATGTCTCGTTGATTGAGTTGAATTCAAGACAAGCTTCTTGTAAGCACAGACGGCAAAAGTATGTACAATGCTGGAGTCATGTGCATTCAGAGCAGGAACGGAGATTCTAATGATGTTTTGCAACTGTTGCGTGTCAACCTCTGCCCACTGGGGAGAGCATCAGCGAACTTCGCCACTTAGCATCTCAACATCCAGGGATCCCAAGCGTACTTATAACACCGGGTGCATCATCCCAGTAGCTCCAGAGGTTGCAGAGCTGGAACACCATCTCGGGAAAAGATCATCAATGCTGGATTTTCAAGCCTTTTGAGACTTCGCAGAAAGTAAACCGTAGCACTATGAAATATCATGAAATATTGACCCCTCCGAACCATTGATGAACCAGTAGCAATGGATTAAACATTGGCCATTCTAAATCATTGTTCAATCCATCAGTGAACCATTGTTGACCAGCACTTACCATTGATTATGAAGTAATTGGTTGACCACTATTCACCAACCATTGATCATTCACCATTCCTAGTTGGTTGCTTGCCTTTTCCTATTATCCCCTTGGTAGTTGCAGAGAAACATATGGAAACCCTTAATCCACATTTCCGGCCGGAAATGACCACAGGTTTGCAGCTTCATACCGATCTGCGACAACAGTTTGGAGAGGCCAAAGGCGCGCCGCCCGCCGTTGGAAGCCTTGCAACAACTGGGCTATCCATTGGGAGGCCCAGCCCCATGTGGGTTTGTCAAGCCATGGGGGACCCCAAATGCGATGGTTTATTACTATGAATGCTTAATAAACTGAAGGATAACTGGGGGTACCCCTATGACTTGAGAAACACCCATGGCCCATAACCCACGATCATGTTTTCATGCTTTGATTTCAAGCTGGTACACGGTTTTCGCCCGAAGCTGTGGGCTCAAATGGAAATGAGGGTTTCTCAAATTAGAGGCACCACCAAATCATCCAGCTGATAAACCGTTTATAGTAGTAAACCATCTATTTTGAGGGCTTTCTATGGCTTGAGAAAGACCCTTCGATGGATGGTCCCAGCTGGCTATTGGGCTACGTTGAACCACTGAGTCTGGGAACCCCAGCCCAGCCGCCACCAGGATGGGATCAGATCCACGCTGCTGCTATGACCTTCCAAGACCGCAGGAGCAGCGCAGCGCTGCGGAAGTGCAGGATCTAAGCATGGTAGCCTTAGAAGGGTGCTTCTCAAGTCATAGGGAACCCCCAAAGTTATGGATGGTTTATGTTGTTATCTACAAGAGAATAATGAGAAACAAGAGGGGATATATACCAACTATAATGGTTGGTTTACTACTATAAATGATTGATATGGGATGATCACTATGGGTACCCCCATTTTGAGAAAGCGCCATAAGGTGAGTGAACCCGCCCCCAGCTGGTTCACCAGTTAGCCAGTTAAACGCATCCAACAAGCCATAAAATGCCACGCTTGGCGGCTGGTCCATTCATGTTGTAGAGAGTGTGGTGCGTTCTTTGTTGCATCATTTCGGTTCTTGTACATATGCACGATCCGATCATTGGGGCGGTTATGATCCAATGCTTTGGTGTGCCTATGTGTGTGTGTGTGTTCTTTTGTTAATGGCCAAGAGCAAACAACTTGACTGCGATCCCAGAGACAATTTTCTTCATGACGACTATGCTATTTTGCTATCTCCTTTACTAGACTTGCTGCAATCATTCTAGGAATCCCTGGGTTACTTACGTCAAAAGCAAAATGGGAATGGCCAGCAGAGTGAACCATCATGGTTCTTCCAGGCACAGTATCACAAAGACCTTTCACCTTTGAATCCCTAGCGGAACGGGTCACAACCAAACATATCTAAAACAAGATGGTTGAACACCGATCAGCTGGAGCAGTCAAATTTTGGAGACATGTGTCAGGGCCACGGGGTTTTGACTCACCACGATAGAGTCTATACTATAGAGAAACATGTGTCAACTTTCACAGTTGCTTCAGTTGCTTCTGCTTCAGCTGCTTCAGTTGCTTCTGCTTCAGCTGCTTCTGCTTCAAGCTCTTGCAGAGCAGGTCCATTTATACAGTTTGCCTAGCAATCGGTAGCGGACCATAGCTGACCAACCTATAGTGCAGCCTCACCCCTGTTCGATTTGTTGAACCTTGCTACTTGGAAACTCAACAAATTCAGTAGCTAGTTGCTGGTTTTTAACATGTATCTATTTTCCCCTAGGTATAGGTTGATTGACGAACATATTTCGGGATTATCACCACCAACCAGACATTAGAAGGCAAACTGAATCAGAAAAATGTCCGTGAGTGATTTTCCAGCAAGTGTCACGAGTTCGCAGGCGACTGGATCGAGACTCAGGCACCGGGGATACCGCCATAGGTTCCCCGCTTGGGCAAAGTTGGATCATGTGGGTAGTGCTGGCAGCAGTTTCTCGAACCCCGAACTTCACCATGCTACGGTT
>VSDK01029286.1:319323-340543 GCA_009767595.1 Symbiodinium kawagutii | reverse complement strand
TCAGCAGGCTTCAGCCTTCAGCTGGCAGATGCAGGTGATGCCTTCTCAACGTCAAATCCACCGAAGGGAAGGGATTTCTCGGTTCTCCTCACCCAACTTAAAAATATGTTCCGATGGTTTCTCTCGTCACCTGCTGTGATTTCCAGTCAACCAACTAGTAGTCCAACCAACCAACCAAGCAGCCAACCAACCAGCCAGCCATCCAACCAACCAAGTCTCAGCTACTTTTACCCTATTGCTGCTGCCATCTCAGCTTCTTCTGCCAGGCAACCCTTGGCCAGACAAGGGCTGGTACATGTGTGGGCACTCAGGTATTTCAGTGCTATTTTTTGGTACCCACATAGCCCATAATCCGGGGGAGCGGTGCCAGGAGCTCCCACGAGGCTTTGTTCACCAAAGGTTTGTTTCACACAGCAGTTTAGCCACCATCCGGGAGTGATGATCGATTTCTCAAAGAAACTTGGTCTTTCCCAACAAAATTACAAGTTCTGATGACTTCAGGAAGATGGCAATGATAATTATCACATTGTTGAGTTGATAGTTTGCAATCACAAGCTATCAAATTGGTCATCATGATACTTCAGGAATTTCAATGTGTGGCATGAATATGATTACGAGTTTGTAATTTGAAATCTCTGAGGTCCTGTGATATCATTAATTACACAATTTGCAATTTTTATTTCGCTTCGATTTCAAAAGTGTCAAAAGATCGCCGGACAACGTGATATCAGGGCTGTCTATGAAGATTGATTTTTTGAAAACATCCCAAACATCGTCAGTTTTACTGAAGGGCTTATCTTTGCCCGGGTTTGCTCTACTAAAGAAATCAACTCTTCATGGAGCACGGATGGTAGTTTTCATAGGGGGTTGACACCACCCACCAGTGAATGCTAGCCATTGTCCGGACTTTGATGCCACTCAAAAGTCTTATATGGTTGTTGATACAATCAGAATAACAACTCCACAGACACGGCTACAGCGGAGAGTTGCACCATTATCACTATTGGAAGGTTGGTTCGTTGATCGTCGCATATTTATTTATCCATCCATGCAAATTGCTATTCCATCGATCGATCTATCGGTCCATCCTTCCAAACAACCTACCTATCTATCTATCTATCTATCTATCTAGCTATCTATCTACCTGGCTATCTATCTTCTCGGCTATCTATCTATCTATCTATCTATCTATCTATCTATCTATCTATCTATCTATCCATATCTATGTGTAAATATGCATATGTACATATAATATGTTTGTTTTACATAGTCTATGTAAATGAATGTGTAGCTGTGTACATGAGCATATTTTTTACAATATATGATACTCGTATACTATACACACATGATTCTGGGTCAATGCCAATCACAAGGCTGGATGTCTGTTTCTGGGGCACCCAACAAGCTACATCCACCATAACAGCTATAGCATGGTAGTTATGCCAGATACATTGGCCACGACTGCCAGTTACCTAGAAATTGTATGATTAATCAACACTTGATCGAATGTTTACTGGTTCATCATACCTACAATTTGATCAAGCCATTTAACTATGATTATATCTGCCGAAACTGAAATTCATGCTAGTTTCTGTATAAACCAACTTAGCTAGCTAACCTTGTATAATCCTAGCATTTGTTTGAATCACCAGTTTGCTGGCCATGTTACCCTATGATTAACCATTATTAGTGGATACAAGGCCTATACATAGCCCTTCACTTGGGATTAGCAAGTTGTAGGGACCCTCCCACATCGACCCAGGCGGTACCGCGAGGCAGTGGAATCCAAGAGCTGGGTCAGGGGGCTGGCCTATCCAGATCCAATCTTCGTGACATGACATGTACCTCAAATCAACGGTTGGTTGGATATGTTACCATATGTCACTAAGTTGCATATGTACATATACGATATACGAATAATGCATACAGTACAGAAACAAATTGCATAGATATACAGTATATCTCTCTATATTTCAATATCTGGAGTTCTCTATACATCTTTTGATAGACAAAACCAAACTGATAAAAATTCTTAAGACTCAATATCTAAGGTGTGTATTCAATGCTTTCGATTACGTACGCCCAATATGCCAATGCGGCTGCCGGCGCCAGACATCGGGATGTTGTTCAGATCAGACGTCACCAAAAACGGAAAGGTGATCACTCCAACAATGTTTCGGATCAGTTGAAATTTGTTGCGGACTGGGTACATGTATCCACTCTGATCATTTTGATGTGTTTTGAACGGTCCATGAATGAAAAGATAGATGTGCGCTTCTGAGCTCTTAGATATCCACCAAGGTGTACCTTATGTTGGACACGTTAGTTACAAGCAATGAGGATTCCTCAATATGTCTATAGTTAGATTTTTGGTCACAGATGGTCAAGCAGCTCCATTGCACTGATTATTATTGGTTATTGTTTTCACTGTGTCCTATCAACCATTCGTCAACAGATACCATCATCAACCATTGAGGGAAGTCGTGGTTAACCATCACCGGCAATAATTGTGAACCCATCGTTGATCAGTCTCAACCAGTAGTAACGATTGTTAAAGTTTTATAGCAATGTTTTGTAACAGCTTTCTACCCTCATGTTGTCAACCATTCATGATTGATGAATCATTTTGATTACTTGGCAATGGTCTGTAAGACAATGCAGTGCTCTACAGTAATCATGGAATAACAGTAATCATTAGTAATCATGTGTGCTAGTCCTTCGTAATATTGGTCAATCCTCTCGTAAATCACCATGTCCATAGTAGGATTAACCATTATTAGGTGCAACCATTTGTAAACCATTTGTTCCATACCCTTTGGTAATAATCCAGTAGGTGTCAGATACTCTCTTGTAAACCACCATGTTTCTAGTTGCGGTGAATGTTTTTTCTAAACCCTAAGTCATTTTGTAAACCATTCGTTCCAATCATTCTGCTGCATCTTTTGGTGAAACTGCTCACATTTTGGGCCACTTGCAACTCTGTGGTGCCCTGCACTGCAACCGCTGCACGCAGCCCTTGGGGAAGAAGAAGCGCAAAGCCGACAGCGACGGGGCCAACGAGGCCATGGTGGTGAAGCTATGGCGATGGATTTGGATGTCGAGCTCCGGAAAACCATGGGTTTCTGGACCATAAATCAGTGGTAATCCAATATTAATATCCAGAAATCCATGGTTATATATGTAGTCAATGATGAATAAGATTAATATCAATATCTCCATGTTTTAGTATTGAACATTAGTCAATTGGAACCACATTGATTGTGTAAGGTAAACCGGTTATTCAAGAAATTGCTATTATGATAAGAATGACAATTGTTATCTATTTAAGTAGAGCCACATTAATTGCCATCAAAGTCAATCAAAATACCTTAAATATCAATCAGCCCCCCCTGAGTGTTTCGAGAAAATCAAGTTGGATGTCTTGTTTCCAAAGGGACCAGCATGGACCAATCACTTTTGATGCTGATAAATTGAACCATACCAACATATTTCGAGGGCTTTGAAGTCTAGGGATGTTAAGGCTGTAGTCCCAACCATCTAGACTTGTGCTTGAGCAAGTCAACCAGTTTTCACCTCCTACGTTGCTTCGAGAGTAGCATTGGAATGTACTTGCAAAACTTTTGTGATGATTGCACTAGCCGCTAGCATCCTTCTATGAGGAGGGCAGGAATGTGATACAAATGGGATACCATAGGAATATATACTATTGGGATACACGATATCAACAATGAAGGTTTAGCCAGTACTATCCATGATCTACCATCCTTCTTATATTTCATGCACTGCCGTAACATCCCTGGGCATACAATGGGGTCAGACCGGAAATTACTGAGCAAGTGCTTTTTTGTTTTGGCAACAATCCAGTCTGTCAAGTTTGACACTTCAGTCAGACACGGACGGCATATGCGCGAGAACACCGGGAAACGTTCATCTCAAGCGGGGAATGGGAGAGGACATGGCGGTGCAATGATGCAGGATCGACATGCCACATTCTACGCACCGATAAGATCCAAACACACTACAGATGTACTACATCTGATTGTATTTTTTAAAACAAAGAATGCAGGAACCGTGACGATAGGCTTAAGAACCGAAGGAATGAACTGACGTGCGATAAATATAGCCAACTCTTGTTGAGTATGCCACACAATGGACTCAGTTCATCCATGATATCTAGCGTTTTCACTATATTACATGAAGAGTGCCACACGAAAACCCAGATGTTGATGCCATGCTTTACTAGGTTTACACATATGGCAATACGGTAGTCCCAAGATCAATTTCTGGTACTTGAGCCTTTTGTACCTTCCACGAAGGTAGCCCGGCTCTCAATGATCTCACAGGTTGTTGGTTCCTATCCTACATAAACTTTACACCGTTGATGAGTCATTATCCCAACCACGGTTGGCTTCTGTAGAGGCGGTTACACTCTGGTGAACTAGCCTGGAAATGGTGGTTTCTCAAAATAGGGAACCCTTAAAAATGGTTGGTTTATTACTATAAATGACTATTGCTGGATGATTGGGGGGTACCCCTATTCTGAGAAACTACCAAATGGAAAATCCACCATTTATTATGCTTTAGGCTTCCAGGTGAGTTCGCCAGAGGGAAGTTCTTGTTGCCTGTAGCGGTGGTGATATCCCAACCACTGCCACCCCGTTGTTTACCCCGGTTGCGGCGATGCGGGGCTTGTGCTTGGCCAGGCCTCTCCAAATGGAGACGATGCCAAGGCGATGCCAGCATTTTGTGTTCAGATGGGGGGTTCTTCTTAACTACCAATATGGTTGAGAATAGGGGGATAATCACCCTTAGTATTGATCATAGAAAATGTTTGGGGGGTTAAATAGTTGATAATAGGAATTATGATCCGATTATTGGTTGATAAAGCTGGGGATCACCAACAAAAATACGGCATATACCAACAATATGGTCGTTTTATGGGCGTTTTATCGGGGTTATAACCACTCTCATGGTTGATAAAGGGGATAATCACCAACAATAATGGCACTACTATATGGTGGTTTCTCAAGCCATGGGGGATCCGAAAGTTGTGGTTAATTTAGTACTAAAAATGATTAATCAACTTGATGACAAGTGGGGGTATCCCATTTTAAGACACCACCGTAAGGCGAGTTGGGTCAACAAATACAATCAATCAGGGGGGGATAGTAAAAAACAATAGTAGGGAACACGTGGTTAATGATAGTACACCAGAGGTACAGATGTTCGACCCACAGCCACACACGTCAATGCTGTCAATGTTGCCGCAATATCCTTGACTTGGAACGCTGACATGATGTCATGCTGCATCTAAGATTTGCTGGTAAGATCTTGCAACATTGATCAGAAGTCCACTGCAGCAGCCGAGGCCCCTCGAACGGAACCGAACACACCAGAGACCAATGATGCAGAGTCCGCGTAGGCGTGCTGGTTGTTTGACCTCCAGGTGCTGATAGATTGATGGGTCTGATGGAGATTGACGGATTCATGGATTCATTGATTGAAGATGGATGGATTTATGGAGTCATTGACTCATTGATTGTTTGATTGCTTGAGATGGACAGGTGGTTTGCTGGATTCGGTGGATGGTTGGCTTCGTTGGAACTATATTTATTGGATACATGATATATATATATAGATAGAGATATACACATGTGTGCTGATAAGAGCTTGTGTTGATTTTTTGATTCACTGCCAGACAAAAAAATATTCGGGTATGGATTTATGGACTGACGGACCTGATTTTTTCCGTTGATTGATTTAATTCAACATAAAGTGACATGTCCTGAAACCAGAGGACACATGTTGCCTTGTGCAGACATTGATTTGAACAGCTTTTGATTTGTTTCCGGGCCATATCGTAACGAAGTAGCTGGACCGGGTCAAATGATCTGTTGATTGCTTGTTTGATTGCTTGACCGATTGCCTAAACATACGAAGCACTCAATCACCAGCTACTCAGCATGCTTATATCATCCAGGTGTAGTACCAATCAACAGTTGCTTCCATGAAATGGTGGTTTCTTAGAATAGGGGTACCTCCCAATCATCCATGAGTAGTCGTTTATAGTAATAAACCCACCATTTTTTGGGTACCCCATTTTGAGAAACACCCAAATTGCAAAACTATGCGACACTCACAGTACAAGCTGCTGCGCGGCTGCTCGTTGAGGCAGGCCTGGTGACGGCGCTGAGCCTTGTACAGCGCGGCAATCGTGGCCATGGCGCAGTGTCTCATCAGCATGGTGTAGCTTTGTAAGTCGTCATGGTTGATGGTTGCAGGATAGTGCTATACGATGTAATACTGTGTAGATCACTGTAATGACAATGTATATAATTACGTAGTTATATACATATCATATATGTACTTATATTAATCGATCCGATTGCGTGTGGTTTGATAATGTCAAAAATCACAAGGTTTGGCACTTAGGGTACTCATGATGTAGACTATTCAGTGTGCATGAGGGGATGCCAGCAAAGCGGTCCAAAATTTTGATCGCCCACTAAATGAAAACCAAAAACAAGGCTGAAACATGCTCGAACAGGCATGGCTTTAGCGGGTGACCTCGCCCATGCCATGATCAGAGGCTGTGTTTGGCTGTGGGACTGCATCATGTGGCAGGGTTAGTATCCAAGAAAGGCGAACAAAAATGACAAAACGTCAACAACAACAACAACAACAACAACAACAACAACAACAACAACAACAGCCACGCAAATGTTTGGGCATCCAGCAGGTTGCTCGTGAGCCGACACCTGCTTTTTTGCATGGCTTGGAACGTAGCACATTCGAAGATTGAAAATACTGCATGCAGACACCGATTGTATAAATGTTTGCTAGATGATATCACCCTACAAACAATGTCTAACTTGTGTATGTAGATATATACGTCAAAATATTATATCCGTAAGCATTTGCTTGTAATGATATGAATTAGATTCACTCCAACGGGGCTGTAGCTGAGATGAAGCGCACCCAGAGATGGCATCCGTAGTCGTTCGAAGGCACCCCGCTTGCCAGTTAATCATGATTCATGACAGTTGAGAAAATTGACTGCCGTGGAAATCATTTCAAAAGCTATAGATATATTTGATACATGTTCATAATGGTTGCATGATAGCCACGGTGGATCATGTGACAACAGGCGGTGATACCTAGCAAACCGACAAGACTGGTGATGGCGCTGCCATGTCCACAGAGTGCCTTAGATGCTTGCGGTGTGGACCACACCAGACCTGTGCCAACTCGGCCCAAAACTCTGCGAGAAGCAGCCCAAAATGAAGAGCCTGGCGCATGGAGCCGGGGATTGTCGTTAGCGGATTGACATTCGGGCAATCACGGTTTTGAAACAACTTTGTCCCTGAAAACTAGCAAACTAACATTAAATATTGACATCCCAACAAGAAACTGATCTTTCAACGACCGTGTGGGAGGGCTTACCCTTAAATTCCAGACACGTTTTTTACACGGCGCAGCTCGTCCTATTGTTGTTTGGAATCGTTTTGAGTCTCAAAAGTCGGGCACTGTGACCAGCGATCGAAATCAATTTTCAAGCTAGACAGCTTGGGGATCATAAATGTTTGGCAATACTGATGGTGGAACTTGGTCAATGATTGATTTATGGTAACATTGCTTTGATTTTACTTACGTTGTTTAGGTTTAATTGTATTGTGCATTGTGTGTGTGTACCAATATTATGTAAATGTATTTACAACACATACACATGAATCATATGATACATATTGATTTGCAGGCTTTGTTTTGTTGTTTCCCACTGGCTGTCATACCGCAGTCATTTTGTTTTTCCAAAATCAATTCATTATCATCATCATCATCATCATCATCAGCATCATCAGCATCATCATCATCATCATCATCATCATCATCATCATCATCATCATCACCATCACCATCATCATCATCATCACCATCATCATCATCATCATCAATAACAGTCACATCCAAAATTGTATTGTTGGTTATAACCCCCCATAGTTGATCATTAAGCGACCCTTTTCATCATCATTTTCATTAGATCACCATCACTACACGACAATTGTTTGATATGTCGGTGATGATTCGCTGACCTGAAACGACTGCCACGGTGTCAGATTCGCCTGCTGTGGTGGCAAGGAATGGTGGGTATATCCCCCGACGGTGTGTTGTTGATCTTGCAACTTATGAAGTAAATTACCAATAAGTACTTAGTTTCGTATCATGGTTAGGTTCGAGTTTCGCGTTAGCAACAGTGTTTAGATATAGATTGAAATGATTTTTTACATGATTGTTGTGGTAGTTCCAGATCGTTGTTAGATAATGTCCCCCTTATCATTGTCGGTGGTTGTTACTGTTCACCTAGTGGCACAATCAGGCCCAGGGGGCGCGGATCAGCGTTGCGGACTATAGGATATGGTAAGCAAGTCATGATGATCATGTCAATTAGACCAGGAACATCTTTCTGGAATAGCTGATTGTATAGCTGGCTGTATAACAACGTAATATTAAATCATCATCTGAACAGAAAATCATATGAATGGAATATCTGATGGTTGAAAATACTAAATCATCAACCAGAACTAGCCAGCTTTTGGTTGATGATGATCATGACTAATACTGGAAATGTTTCTGGAAGACTGGGGCAAATCTGGAAGAATGGTAGTTGCAATGACTCAGATACGTGGAAAATGGAGTCAAATACACCGAATATAAATGAATATAACATGATGCTTGATTACTCATGCAAAATACTAAATCATATCTTTTTTCCAAAAACACGATCAATCTGTTGACTTGCCAATGACCAAATCGTCATCTAACCAGGGCCAGCTTTCGATTAATGATCATGATTCTGGATCATTGCTGTTGCTTGAGCGTGGCGCTGAAGCAGCTGCTGCAGCTGTTTGACCTCAAAATGGCCGGCTCCTGGGCCCCAGCGGCCCTGGCAGCGGCCCTGCTTCTGGTGGCACTTTCCCAGCAGGGCTGCGAGGATTACTACAGAAGCTCAACTGTCGCGCCCTGTTGCGCTGATGTGACCGTTAAGAACCGCACAAGTCACTGACCCTGTCAGATTGAAGTCACTGACCCTGTCAGTTTGAAGTTGGCCTATGACGGAAGTCGGGCTACCTACCATGCTTAGGGGGATATGTCAAAGCTGCTGCAGGCCAATCTTGTGATTAATGAAGACATTTGTTTATTGGTGCATTTGTGCACTCTTTTTTTGTGTTTCAGTCCTTGTCAAGCTGCCTTGCAAGGCGTTGTTTGCCTATTGACAAACAATTTGGAACATTGGATGTCTGTGGGTAGTGTAGTCGTGTTCTCGGTGGTTGCTTTCATCCCGCTTTGTTGACGTTGCTTGATGGTGGTTTCTAAAAATCAGGAATCCCAAAACTGGTTGGTCTTCCATATATTTATGTGTATAAATGGTTGATCTTGGATGATTTGAGAGGTTTCCTATTTTTAGAAACGTCCGAGTCAATAGCCTATGGCTGTAGATTTCATGGATGAGTCGACGCACCAATCCATCAAGGGGCTGGTGCCGGATGCACCTGTTCTGCGGTCCCGATGGAGTTTGCTTCCTGTGGACGACACGAGCGTTTTTTCTTGGATCCCAGTGGTGGTGAGATAGTCAAGGCCATCAGGTATGGTGAATTATATGTGTATATATATATATATATTGGTTTTTATTCAAATATATATATATATATATTGTTGACAGTCGCCAATAATGGTCAATCATGACCATTAGTTGGTTCATAAGCCATTTAACTACGGTTATATCATAGTAGGAAATTGCCACAACTGACCATAGTTATCTACCAGGCGATAGGCATATCAATTTTGGTTTATGTACCATATGCCACAGCAATTGCATGTTATCTATATGAGTGTCTCTCAAAATAGGCGTATCCCAAGTTATCATCCTTTTCCTTCATACACATTCACATATATAGCAACACTATAAACTTGTATGGTTGTATGCTAATCCTTCATGTAAACCATTCATAGCAATACACCAACCATAACTTCTGGGTATCCCCAGCTATGCCACCGTGGATGGCCATCCAACCGTTACGTTCACCATCACCACCAAGGATTGACCTGTGTTTGGCACAGCGATCTCAACATCAGAGGATGTAGTGCCTTGGTTGAGGAGTTGAACGGGCACGGCTGCCAACAAATCACCGCATGGAGTTGTGGCGTAAAAACGAGGGGTGATCTGGCTATGGGTCAATATTATACGGATAATAACCAACAAAACTATAGGGAAAACAATGGTTAATGATGGGGAACCAGGGGTACGGAGTTTTGACCCACGGCCATCTGTAGGTACACTCTGGTAACATAGCGATGGAAACTCACGTTCGTAGTCTCACCTTTTGGCAATTTCTTGGGGCCACCAAGAGCCCAGGCTGCGCTGATTGGTTGCCTTGTCACGGATTTTTTGCCAACTCAGTGGAAGTATAACAGCATCGATCGCTGATGATGGTGATGGTGATGGTGATGGTGATGGTGATGATGATGATGATGATGATGATGATGATGATGATGATGATGGTGATGGTGATGGTGATGGTGATGGTGATGATGATGATGATGATGATGATGATGATGATGATGATGATGATGAACCGACCAACCATCTCACATTGTACTGGTCGTCATCACAGTTTTGGATTGAACAGGAATCAATCTGCCAAGATCTCAGATTTTGAGTGAGGATGATTGAAGGTCTATAGTTCATGATAATCTGATTTTGCTTTCCGTTTGAACTCTGCTGGCCTCCATGCTACTTCATGTACGATGTTTGTAGTAGTTTGTTAAACAACCAAAAGGATCCAAAAGGCACGAGACGCAGGGAATGACAATGATGGAACTATAGTGAGTCATTGATTGGTTCTTATTTGAGTCTCACTGTAAAAATGGGGCCTGTCTAACGTCCCTTTCTGCATTTTTTTTGTAATTGCTAGAATCAAGAAGGAAAAGACCAAATTATACTACCACTTCGAAGCCCGACTCGCCCCAACTTTCACGGAGAAATGTGTCCAACATCTGCCGTGCAGGTTACTACGGTTACCGTGGATGCATCCAGCATTGTCACTGGGCTCAGCTCCATGTCATGGGTGACTATTGGATTTTTAAAAGGGAGTCTCAATGACCTGTAGTAATTGCCAATAGTGCCAATAGTCACGAATAATCATGTATAATCATATATAATCATATTATGTTGAACAAATATCACTGATATTAAATACTATAGTAATTAAATATTACTAAGTATGCCTAATAATCATTAAATTTAAATACTACTAAATATGGCTAATAATCAACAAATGATCACAAATAAGATCAAGAAACTTACAACACTAGTAGTTACTAATAGTGATTATTACCAATCGTCACTATTAGTTACCAATAGTTACATACTAAGAAACACTAGGACTCACTAATGTTCACTAATCAGTAGCAATACGCACTAGTTCTCTTTGGATCATTGGTGTTCAACTTTCAGGGACCCAAGCTTTGACGAATGAGCCATTCGCTTTTCGGGCAGGTCAGTTTCCGATAATTTGATGCAAATTTTTGTTCGATTATTGAAGTTTTCATTATTAAGGGATGACTATTGCTCATTGTTGAGATGTTGAGCTGTTGATTAGTTGATTAGATGTTTCATTAAGGCTTCCAAGTGGCACCCAGTCAGATAGACTTTCATCCATTCACGCTACTGATGTTTTCATTCTTTATCAATTACTTGCGATCAATGGTGCACAGGACCAACCAAATGCTCCAGCATCGACTCGTGTTTGTTCAAATTGGGAATGGTCATTGCAATTAGGGTACCATGGTTCTTGCCTAATATCCCAATATGTCCGAGATGAGGGTGCAACAGCGAACCGGCCTTTGTTCAAGCAAGTGAAAGAAACAATAGAATAGAACCCACGAGCACCAGAATAGACAATATCTAGCCATGCAGTTCCTTGTACAGTAAACTGGCTGTGAGTTAAAGCGCTGGCTGATAGTATACCCATGTTTGATCTTTCCGCCGATGTGTTTAAAGCTTTCCCTGGAAGCAATCCCGTAACTGGCTGGGGATTCATGGGGAGTTCTGTCATGCTGTTGAGATTCAACAAGAGGCTCGAGGTGGTTTAGTGAATGACTGATTACGGTTAAGCGCTAGTTAAGTAGCTTAAGACTTTTATGCTTAGGTCCAGGTAGAATATTCTGCTTAGCTGATTAACTCACGACTCAATGGTGAAAAGAGCTGTGACAAATTTCTTGTTTCATAGCTCCAAGCCAATTGATGATCAACAGCACCGCAGGTACCTACTGCATCACTCCCAATGGTCCTGACGAATGTGGACAGTTGAAGTGCGCGGCTCTATGTGCGAAGCAAGATGGAGATGAGTGCCTCCAAAACTACAAGGACTGCAGACCGGATGTGGAAAACACTGGAGGCCTTAGCAGGACCCATGCCATTTGAGTCTCCTCAGTCTATGGCAAGCTAGAAGTGTGAAACACCTAAACACCTCCGTGTTTGTGCTGATTTTTGCAGCCTTTGATGCAACACTGACCATTGCTATCCATTATTTCGCAGCCATGACCTGCAGGGTTTGACCTGCGTGGCCAGTTGCTACTGATGGGCATACTGCATGATTTTCATCAACACCATCAGAAAAACAATTCGCTGCACTTGGTTTGAACATGTTTCAATCATCCGCTCTAAATGGAGGCATTTATGACTCCAAAGATGCTAGTGGGAGATCTATTTGCTAAGAAACCACTCATTTTTGATGATCACCAAATAGGTGGTTTCTCAAAATGGAGGGAACCCCAAACATCTTTGATATTCACCATTTTTAGTAACAAACCAGACATTCTTCGGGATCCCCTATCTTAAGCACCCCCCAAAATATCTATGGTACAGTCCTGTTTGGGTGCCTTGGTGGTTGCAATTCCAACTCCGTAGCGAAAGCTCGCTCTCCGCCAGGCTCTGTGCAATATTGCGCTGGAGGAAAACTTCAAGGTGAACACTTCCTCGGGCACTGCGTAGCCTGGTGATGTCTCTCCCATCGTATGAACGCCGGTGTTTTCAGCTCCTATGGGCCTATGGGTTTTGTCGTGTAAAACCCATGCCATGGCCCAAGTCCTATGGGTTTTTGGTAGATCTTGTTGAGGGGTCAGAGATGTCCGGCTGGTTGTTTCAAGATGTTTCCATAGATGCTGCAATCATTTGTTGTTGTTCCACCCTGCGCTTGATGATGCACACTAATTGATTGGCCCGTTTTGGGAGATGTTCGACCACCAAGTGGATGCGTTGACAACTACACGTGAAAGGAGAAAAGCGATTGTTCTGAAGAATCATCCAAGATTGCTGTTAAGTTTATGGATGTACAGCAGCCGAAAAAGTTGTTTTTTTGCTGCTTGGTTGCTCGGTTTGTTGGTCAAAAATGCTTGTTTCAACAGGTTGAGAATCTTCCAAGAACCTTAATGTCCTGGTAGAGTTCACACCAGTTCATCATGCTGCATCATCATTTTTTATGATGATTAGATATGATAAGCAGTTGTGATTCGGAATGGTGAATCACCGTTTACTGTACTTGATTTTTTGGGCGCCACCAAGCAGCAACACTCATGATGGAACCGTGCCTGCAGACAAGGATTGTAGGCTTGGGTGGTTGACACTCCTGCTTTGAATGGTATGCATTATCCAGCAATCACAAGGGTTTCGGTGAAACAGAAGGTGGTATCTGACAGGGAGTCCCTTATCCTTCACAGTGGACCGTCAGAGCTTTTCTGAATCGCACCGTTTCTTCAATGTCTACTGTGTAGTCTCATGTGTGCTCCCTGGAATTCCAACCACTACTAAAAGAAAGGTCAAGGATCAACCCCCTATGTTTGACATGTCTTGGACTCCCAGGGTGTTTTGATGATTTTGACTTCTTCTTTGGTAGCATATTGGATGAGTGACCCATTTCACCAATGCAAATATGGGTCAACCAGCCATCACTTCTGGCCGAAAGTGCTTTGATCTGATGGTAAAGAAGACCAGTTCGGACCAGCAGACTGCTATGGCTTCATGGGGATAGAACCCTGTGAAGGTTCACCAATGAGTACCTCCCAACCATCCAAAGATGAGCATTTTTGAAGGGCTCCAACTTTGGGGTGCACAGCTGGAAGATAAAAAGTCGGGTCTCGTGCCACTGAGTGCCAGGGGTAGATGGGTTTTGACCTACCCGGGGTATATGTTCACATGTTCTGTTCTTGTTTAATTCGGCTTTTCTCCCATGCATGATCTGCCCAAAATATCCCAAAATTTGATGGCTTTGGTGAAGATGTGTGAAGATGCCCTGATTTCAGTAGGTTACATTCAGTGCCATAGCATCAAGATCATATCTCTTGGCTTCCAGGTGGTTGGCAGTCTACCCCACGTGGCCATGTGAGTTGTCATAGGTGAGTACTATCCCCAGTTTTTGGGGCGCGACCTGCGCTGATGAAGGATCCACTTGTGAAACAGTTGATGGTAAGCCATCAAGTGGTGGGTGCATGGCAGGGATCTCCCGATACGTCGGCCAAATGGTCTTGCCTCAGAATCGTGCAATGATGAAGTGCTTGAATCTACCCAATTAGCACCTGGTAATTCACCATGGTTGAATGGGTTTTAAGCGTTCATGAGCCATTTTATACCTTATAAAGCCACCTTGCAAAGTTTATAGCCACGGTTATATCCAAGGTGCGCGTCCAAGTCAGACGGATGCATACCCTGATCCACGCAGCGCGCGCCAAGGTATACCTGCGATGTGAACTGCAACGCCGCGGGCCGATTCGGTCCCAGCCGGCTCCTCCTGCTGCTCTTGGGAGTCCTGTCGATGCTTGGAGCTGCTGTCAGGCTGCTGCGATCCAACAACGGGGAGATGCTTCTTCAATAGAGACGTGGTGGAATTACCTAGTTCCATGAAAAAAAATATTTACAATCAGTGGTTTTATTGCACAGAAATGTGGTGGACTCAAGGATGAAATAGAACACACCCATTTTTACACACATGTACACTCTTCATCACGCACCACAGCTTGTGTGTGTCGGTCTGCTTGGCTTGCCTTTCTTCCAATCCAATAGTGGCTTGGAACAGCTCTTAAGGGCAGGGGTTTCTGATTGCTAGGAGTATGTGTGTTGCATAGGAAAAAAGGCTTGGAACAAGTTCCAGCGTAAAGAATGCTGCGCAGTTCGGGGCTCCTGAGATGAAGACTAAGGTGGGATGCTACCAGAGATTGATACTGGTTGGTGGTTTGATTGACATTTTTATGGGGGTTGCAGTGGCTAATATCAGGGGACAATCAACACAAACAATAACGGTTAAAGAACTACCAGTTGGTGCTTTCAAGCATTACATATTTTCCCTAGTAACTATGAACAGATGGTTGGTTGACTCATAGGGGTTGAAACTAAGCATACTGTATGTGCAAACGCATTCATATGGCATTGGATAATTAGCAATTGTCAATAGTAGTGGTTGCAGTCAGTGTTATGGTATTTTTGATTTGTATCTATTTATTTGCATGTAGTCTATGTAGTTGTTTAATGTTATAGAGAACATGTGTTTGGTTTGACCGTGGCTCTAATGACCAGCTGCACTGTTGGGACGGGCTCCGGCCCCCCATGGCGGCTTTGGATGGTTGGTTGCGGCTCAGACCCGTACAGATATTGGGGTTTCGAGACGAAATGGGGGACCCCAAGAATGGTTGGTTTATTGCTATAAATGGCTTTAAAAGGATGATTCGGGGGTACTGATATATACAGAAACCACCACATGATAATATATAATTACATGTAATTGTACGCAGGTTTGCATATTGTACATATCTCGCTTTGGTAACTTTGGGATCACGGGTGGCAGAATAATGCTTGACTTCAGGGTGCGTATCATTTTGAAACATTGGTTTGTGCTCAATCATTTCAATCATTAAGACCAACCGTACCTATAGAAGGAACACATATCATTCCATTTGATCATGGAAATATATATATATTTGTATACATTGTACATATGTTCATTTATAGATATAATAATCCTGGCGTAGATAGAACATCAAATAGCACCTTTCCCACTAGGTAAATGGTTTGAATATTGAACATAGGGGGGATATTATGTCTACTCCAGAATGTTTATAAACTAGCTGGTATTCCGCACACATCTATGCCTGGTCGCAAGGGTATCCTTCTATTGTCACCTTCAGGATGCCGTCTATGTCGCTGCCTTCTCTGTCGCTGCCTTCTTTGCCATCGTTTCGTGGCCGATGGCACTTTGCCATAGGCGCAGCTTTCCTTGCCATGAGCGCGACCATGTTGCAAGGTTGCGGCTGCGTAGACTCTCGGAAGAGATTGACTCCACTATGATCATGAAATGATCACCAGCCACTATTATTCACCATGGGATTGCCATTCACCACTAAGAATGATCACTAAATATACTAACAATATCTAACAATGATACAATCTTAAAACCACCACTAACTATGATCAACCACTAACCTGACCACCAACCACAAACCATTGTTATTAACCATGGAAGATCACCACTGACATCAACCACTCACCATGGACTCTCGCGGCGATGAACCAGCTCCAGCAAGTGGTTGCGCCGCGCTAAGGAGCCGGAAGCACACTTAGAGTGGCGTCCCAACGGTGATACGTTCAACGCAAGGTGGCATGCTGGCGCCGCTGTGGATGATGGTCCCGTTGTTAATCATGGGCGTCGCGGTCGCTTGGTCCGGATGGAAGTGGATGTAAGTGGTAACCATGGAGTTATCCTTATGAAGTACTGATCAAGTGTAAGAAAAAGCATATCTCAAGTGGAAGAATTACAGCAATGATCATGAAAGACTGGAATACGACCCCCCCTTTTGGAGTGAGTTAATCTACTTTTTATTGGATATAACACACCGTTTTAGGGGATATACTCCATGTTCGACCTACCAAAATCATGATGCCAGTCCTGCGGAACAATCCTTAGAGTAGAGAATTGCAACCTCCAGCATAGTTCAACTCAGCGGCGTAGCTGATTTGATTTCATTGGCTTATAGGGGTTCACCATTGGCTCCCAAAACCTTCATATAATAACCCATATTCGGGAGGGCCATGTTTTTCATGATGCCACAACGGTTGCTTGTTGTGCGGGTCACCAGATTCAGTGGTTGGTGCTGACATGTGCTGACCCACAGAGAAGACCAGGTTCTGCTGCCAGGACCAATCGGGTAATGGATGGAATTTGGCGTGGCAACCCGTCGTGGGTTTGGTGGCCGCATTTGGAATCCGAAGACTATCAATGTGTCTCTCGGCAGCTTCGGCAGGCTGGAATTGTCACCCTGTGTTGCACAGATCCGTGTGGTTGCGCAGGTGTCCTTTCCAATATCTTGAAAGTAAGCTTGTGGGGCAAAAATTTCCCTCATTGATCCTGCCATATCATTCGGCTTTTTGAACTACCGTACTCAAATGGCCCCCCCGCCATTTGAGTGACAGTGATGCTCCAAGTATGCCAAATCGACCGACTCGCTTCCCTATCAAATGACCTGTTTTGTAGGATTTTGTAACAAACTACCCATCAAATGGCCCAGTTTTGTAGGTCAATGTAGCACCATGCAGCATGGCAGGAGAAACTTCCATTCGCGCTGGCGATGCCGAGGTTACGATGCATAGCTCTGGGAATTTCTGTGCGGTGTGGACAGGACATGAATGGAACTGTGGAGAACACGACTTCGGCGTTTGCAAATGTGCCACGGCTTGGAGAACTAATGTTATTAATGGTTGAGGATGCTTACCAAGGGTAAATGATGGTGAATGGTTTGGTTCAACTCATTGTTAATGCGGGTTAATAGTGGTCAATCGTGCATTTAATTATAGGAAACCCTTAAGGATATCATTTGATGAGTGTAATTTTCTTGGAAAGGGAATTACAAGGGCAAACACGATTATAGAACATTCCTTCTTCGGGATTAACCTGTGTAGGATTGTTTTTTATTTTCTATAGTTCTGTCCTGGACCATATTGGTGATATAGGCAGTTATTTTCCCATCAGCCCAGGGTGATAGTTCCTGTTGGTTTTAATCGCGGAATTATTTGTTAACAAGCCCTTGAAGGGGTGTATTGTGAGCCCTGTTGGGTGGTGGTGATTTTAAGCAAAATTGGTTTGAATTATTGCGGGGGTTCTATGTGACAAGTCTCTTAGGCTCACATTGTTGATGGTGTCATATCCGCAACGTGTATCTCCACGGTCAAAAGGGTTATTTGATCATCAGTTATCCATGGACACATGGCATATACAGCTGAGGCCACTTGGTTTCCACAAACGGCGAGTATTGTGAAGAGTGGCCCCTTGCCTCTAACATGCTGAAGGTTAGGTCGCGTTGGAATCCATTGGGGCGGTGCTGTTGATGGATTTTCACATCCGTTTCAGTTCATGTCAAACAAGGTTTGCATTTACCAGCTTTGATAAAGCATGGCAACTGGGGGGTTCAAATTGCATCAGTTTCTGCTATCATCAGGGGCTCCATCAGAACCCCCAGTTACCCAATGCGTGATCAAGACTGTGGGGATAAGCCCCTTGGAACTTGAGCCGTTCTACACTTGCGCTGGAAATTCAAGTGGTTTGTGAAGCACCCAAGCATGTTTGATAGGGACTCACCCGCTAATGATGGTATGGTTATCCACCATCCTCCACAAGCGCCCACCATCATCCACCATCATCCACCATCATCCACCATCATCCACCATGATCCACCATCATTCACCATCACCCACCATCATCCACCATCACCCTATGTCATCCACAATCATCCACCATCAGCCATCACCAACCACTATCAACCATCATCAACCAACGATAATTGACTATTAGTCATGATTCGTCATGATTCACCACTTTTAACGACAACATCAGATTGATGTTTAAGCACTGTTAGTTGACCATTAGTAGCGGTATACCAACCATGGATCTGAAAATGTTAAATCCTTTAGCAAGATCTTCCCAGGTGTGTGTCTACGACAGTGGCAGCTGGTATGCGATGCCCCCAAACATGCACAAATTTGTCGCCCTGTTGCCTGCCCAAATTGAAGTACAACTGTAATACCAAACAACCAAAAAACAAAATGCCAAATGCATGTTGGCTGACTGTTAGGTACTCAAACATACACATGTTGTTCCATCATGTTTGCCTTGTTCTTACCTTGTAGTGAAATCAATCGTAGGTATCGCTAGCCCAGAAGGAGAGGGACGAGAGCCGACCTTCTGGCAGAATCATGGTTGTTTTTCCTCAATGGGAAACGCATTTCTCAAGAAATACAACGAGAAGAGATCGGGGTTTTTGGCCATGTTCATACATGATTGGTCTCTTCAGTTATCCTTATCAAACGGTGGTTATCAAATAGCGATCCGTTTTTAGACAAACCTTTTGTACATCAAACACCTGAGACTGGGGTTTAGCATGTACACAAGAATGGTTCAGGTGTGGTTTTCAACGACCAAACACCATCAGTCATCCAGATGGATAAAAGCTCGTTAAACCCCATTGGTGGTGGAAACACCATCACGGGAGATGCCCCAAGACGACCCGCTACATAAAAGTCGTTGGTAGGGGGTCACACAAAACTCTGCCCGTTTTTTGACCATATGTTGTTCATCTATTTCTTCTTTAGCCTATATACTTTACTCGCTGAAAGTCCAAACCATTGTTTGAATTTTTACAAAACAGCATTTTGGATCAGCCGTTCTTGGGAGTACAAATCTCCATGGTGTTGAATGTTCAACCATGAACATCAATCCGTTAAAGGGTATCGGTATCGGCTTAAGTATTGGCTTCTGTTATGATTGTATTCCTGGCACATGCATGCTGAAGCCGTGTTACCACAGCAATCCGCTCATTTGTCCCGCAGTTCCACCTATACCCGACCTTTGACGTCGTCACCTCAGAGTTCGTTAGCAGATTTGCAAGAATGTTAGCCCCAAATCAGAGGCTGGTTTCCTAATTCAATGCATTTTTTGAGCCGGAGAAAGAAGAAAAATCAATTGATTGCATCGTTCCATTTCCCAAACCTTTCATGTCTTCTTTTCATCTCTGAGGACTATGGCAATTTGCCGTTGGAACAAGACCGGTCCGGGACGCCACGGCAGGTTCGATAATCAGTTTATAATGCTTAGGTTTGAAGCGTTGAAGGCTTGTCCCCGGAAGCTGAAATATGGATAGGTCTGGAAACCAGCGCCGCAGAGACCCTAACGCTAGCGCCTTAGTACGGCTTTATATCCCAGATGTCCATAATAATTTCATTGGGTTGGTTTTCTCTAGCATATGAGGCGCGCAGCCCCCTGGCCGTCGCCAAGCCGAAGCAAATTGCTCGGCCACGTCGGGTAGGATGCTCAACCGGTTCAAGTTCTATGTTGAATTAAGATGATCATTTTTTTGTGATAATCTTACGGTTTTTTCATCATCGGCTTATGGCACGAGGCTCCAGTGGTGCCGCAACATTCCCAGGTTATCAGCACGGAAGGTCCCGCCAAGGTGGGTTAAACTGAGATCTTGTTTGTTGTTTGGTTCCTATGATATGCGTTACTATTCTTTCATGTTTGCCCAGGCACGCGTGATCCATGCCCCGCCGCAGGCATGCCATGCAACAATTATATGATAAGATATGATAAGTCTTGCGTATTTGTCTTCTGCAGGTTTAAACTTTGGACAGGTCAGCAGTGGCGACAGTGCCTTTCACTGCGAGCTGCTTGCGAACGCCGCTAGCTCGAGCAAGGCAGGGCTGAGAGTCAGCGGTCGTTGAACTTCAGTCTGGTCATCGCATCTCTTGTTTCTATGTTGATTCAAACATCCATCATTAGGCCGAGAAAGTCATTATCAACGACGAGCGCACGCCTTCACAGATACCAGAATGCTAAAAACATGTTTTTCATCCCTTGTCAGTTAATCTTTACGTGTCAGGAGGTTAGGGGGGATGACGTCATCTTCATCTCCGAGAAAAAGCCCCTAACCTCGGAGGGCAGCGCAAGATGATGGCCGATGCGGTGAGGGCCTTAACTCATTGATTCCAATTCTTATGAAATGGTTTCCATAATTATTTGTATCATATAGCATTGCTTCCGTTACTTGAGGAGCTCCATATTGTGAAGATGGGGGGATGCTGTGAAGCACGGCTCGGGGCGGGGGGGCTGGGGGGATCAGAATTGTT
>VSDK01029286.1:281757-319265 GCA_009767595.1 Symbiodinium kawagutii | reverse complement strand
ATTTCTGTTTGGCGAGCGGCGGTCAAGTGGGTGGTACCCGGCAAAGCCGACAAGTACCAACCCTGCTACCACATCACAGGTTTAATTGTGTATGAGGGCGAGCGCTTGCCGCCGGATCTTCTTCAATGTCTTCGCGGAAAAGGTGTTTGACATGCTTGTCCTTTTTAATCCGATCACTGATGTCATCTCAACAAAGCTTTGTTTCCAACAGGCCATTGGCTTTGCTGTTAGTTGCTGGCGCTTCATATTCCCCTCCTCCGCAAATTTCTGCTTGGCAAAGCTGCCGCAACGGCCGTTACCGAGGCTGACGAATATAAACACATCACTTTTTTTGAAAAATTGCCTACCTACAAAGAGGCCAACAACATCTTTCACATTACATAATTCTTGTTGCGTCCACTTACAACCACATTATTGTTGTCCATGTCCCTCTCTGGTGGCGCGGTGGTTGCGGCAGCTGCGTCGGGCACCGCGTGCGTCGGCATTTTCCCGAGGGAAAAAACTTCGCATTGCTGCGCTCATGCTGTGTCAAAGTCACTGCGCTTGCGCGTTTCCAAACTTGGCGCGAATGCGCGTTTCCTCAATTGGTTGCTTGGTTGGTTGCTTGATTAGTTGCTTGATTAGATGGTTGACTGGTTGACTGGTTTGTTGATTGGTGGATTTATGGGTTGTCGGGGCATTTGAATATTTAATAAGGATCCATGATTTTAGTTAATATTCGGCTACGCTCAGTATTGGCTGTTTAGACCATGGTTGGCCTCATGTTTTTAGTGTTTAACTTAGTGAGCCATGAGTGTTTGGCACTTACCCTGGTTTGTGAACTGCTCTTGGTTTACTTTTCGTGGAATATTTGAATTCAGTTCCTGGTTCTTTGCAATGGTTGCATATATGATTAACCCAGCTTTGCAACCCAACTGCGGGGCAGCGGCCACATAGGTTACGCTGTATCATGACCATATATTTGCGGGTAGTTTCGCATGGTCTTGTCTTAAGGTTATTGGATGGTTATATCTATATTCTTAGATTCTTTTTGTTTCGGTGACAGCCTCCAGCAGTACACCCAGAGTTTGCCCTGCGCAGAGAACATTTGGACACACAGCACGAAGTCCCTCCAATGAGGGCCCCGAGTTGCGCTAGGCAAATTGGGAGTATGTTGATAGCTTGAGCTATGCAATGATTGTTCCCTTTTCACACCTCTGGGACATAGCCTGTTCCTTTTTCACACTTCTGGACATAGCCTGTTCCTTTTTCACAGTTCTGGGACATAGGTTGTTCCTTTTTCACACCTCTGGGACACAATTTGTTCCTTTTTCACACCTCTGGGACATAACTTGTTCCTGTTTCACACTTCTGGGACATAAGTTCTTCCTTTTTCACACTTCTGAAACATAATTTGTTCCTTTTTCACACCTCTGGGACACAATTTGTTCCTTTTTCACACCTCTGGGACATAACTTGTTCCTGTTTCACACTTCTGGGACATAAGTTCTTCCTTTTTCACACTTCTGAAACATAATTTGTTCCTCTTTCACTTTTCTGGGACAAAAATTGTTCCTTCTTCACACCTCTGGGACATAACATGTTCCTTTGTCACACCTTTGGGACATAAGTTGTTCCTTTTTCACACCTCTGGGATACAGTTTCTTCCTTTCTCACACCTCTGCGACATAATTCGTTCTTTTGTCACACGCCTGGGCCATGGCTTGTTCCTTTTTCACACCTCTGGGACATAGTTTGTTCCTTTTCTACACCTCTGGGAAATAACTTGTTCCTTGTTTGCACCTCTGGGCCACAATTTGTTCCCTTTTCACACCTCTCATCGTGAACTAATGAGCAACTATTATATTCAGCCATTTTCAGGATTATTAGCCATTATTATCAGCGAGGAGTGTCAGTTATTCTTGAACATCAACGATAAATTAATTCATTTATTGATTATTTTGTAATTCATCAGCGAATTTCTTGGATCATTCTTCTCAACAAGTGATCGTTCACCATCCTGAGCAACCATAACCATAATTAACCACAATTATGACCATGATCATGACCACAATCATGACCACAATCATGACCATGACCAAAACCATCACCATCACTTACCAACACCCCCCCTTCCACCCCCCCACCCCCTTCCCGCTTCATTCACATCCACCAGCCGATTGGACTGAGGAGTTGCCACATGTTGGAGGCTGATCAGGAAATCTGCGAGCTGCGGCGAGATGACGACGGGGAGACGGTGAGTTGCTGGTACAATCCCTTTCCCATGTGCCCTGGCAGTGAAGCGACGCGAAAACCTGGTGAAATCGCCCATTTATAGCAGGTTTTCTCATGGTTGTCTAGGGTTTTCCCTGGAAAATCACCCTTTAATTTATGAGAGAAGGGCTAAACTCTCCGTAGTTGACTTTATGACATCATGGCAACCTTTCGGTTTTGCCGCTCGCTCGTATGATTTTCAGATGATTGTCCTGGGTTCCACCACAAGTTCTACACAATGATTCTCCAGCTTAGTAGAGGGTATGGTGTTTTGCTGGTTTCTAGTGTGGGAATTGTACTGGCGTTTGCCGGAGCTGTTTTCCTGTAAGGCCCAGGGCAGTACGTGACGTTGTTAACATGTTCTTATACACTTGTTTTTTTTTGAAATCTTCTAGCCCATAAAGTGTGAACTGACCAACTGCGCGAATATGCAGATGTGGGATGAAGTGGTGGTTGTTTTCTAAGGAATCCAAATCAACAAAGTAAAGGTAGTGATAGAGTTGTTGCACGGACTACACGTTACCAAATTGCAATGCAACATCAGAAGGAACCATCATCAGCAAACATCATCAATCATCATCAATTGGGGTTCAATTGGGATACCTCAGACTGCCAGTGATCAGAGCAGCCTACGGTCTTGAGTCGTGATTAGTTGACATAACTTGCAAGATTAGTCGTCAGCCAAAGTAAAAGGTATCAAGGACGCGACAGAGTCGACCAGCAGCACCAGTGGGTGGATCAAGATAGCTCACAGTGTTTAGTTCACCCTACAGGGTCTTTCTATCAACTTTTCCTCAGTCAGTCACATTTGATTGTCCATGTTCAACTCTTACTAAAAGACAAGTATGATCCTCAAATCATCATTAATCAATGTTAACATACTCATGCAATTGGTTACTAACTCTTAGCTTGAGCAACTTAAGGATTCCAAGCTGGATCAACATGTTGATCGCCCCAAACCGCTGACCGCCCAACAGCCTACATGGGTGGTTCTCATGTGCCCTCGCGTTTGGTGGTAGATGAGCACACCCATTCATGGATATATACCTGGGCGGTTGAACACTTTGTTGCTGGCTGGTTGACAATTGATTATTGGTTGCACGTATCTATCTCTACAGCAGTTTTGGAGACGGCTGTTTTGGGTAATTGTAATCATCCTGACCCGCTACAGACTATCACTCAGCGGATAATCAACCATCATCAAACATCCCCAACCATCACCATGCATCACAAACATTCACAAACCATCACTGGGCATAATAAACCACCAAAGACATAAGACCTACTGTCAACCAGTGTATCCTCTGTTCATCACAAAATGTTCGCTCAAAGCTCATCAGTGCTATTCGTCATCAACAATATTCATTCACCATTGGCTAGCCATCAGTAAACCATCAATCAACCATCAATCATGACTCTTAGTCAGGATTTTCATCATCAGATGCACCAGCCATCAACCTTTCTCAACCGTTCTTTCTGCCATCATCCACCATCATTACGCAATACCAGCCATTAATTGTCTATACTAATCCACCATCAAACCACCCTAAACCAGTATCAGCCATCAACTATCCTTAGCTTTCCCTCCACCATGGTCGACCAGCAACATCAAAAGGATCATCATCCATTTCTGGCATTTTGACTTAGCATCAATCGGTTGGCATTCACTTTTATCTCCAAAGCTTGACATTTGAACCTCATCAACTTGGCAAACTGTTGGTATTAAAGTTGGTTAAAATGTTTGGTTGCTTAAAATGCCATTTGATAGCAATGATAACATTGATCTCATGCTATTATCTTATGGCATTTTAAGTGACCAACTGACCCACTGACCAATCATCAATCCAATTCATGGCTGTCATCATCAATCCAACTGACCAATCATCAATCCAACTCAACTGCACTAAGCTTGGTCAACTAACCATACTTAACCTCATCAGAATGCCACGAGTTGTTACCTCATCATTGCTATCTGATGGCACGACTTCGCATCAACTGATCCCCCAGGAACTGGGACACCTACAACCACCTGATGGAGCAGCAAGCCGGTGGATCTTTGACCACCGGGGAGACCGCCTATCGCTGGCGCCTGGGCGCATGGCGGTGCCACGCATGGGCGGCCACGGAAAAAAAGTGCTGGGGATGGCCATATTAGATGGGCCATGGCCAGAATTTTCATGGAATTTCTGGGAAGGATCCGTTGAATCTCATGGAATTTTGGCTTGAAGAATGGTCAGAAACCCATGATCATCATCTCAATAGATCCTCTCAAGTATCATTTGAGTCATCCCCAGCATCAAACATGGTCTTAAGGAGAATGAAGCTACTCTAGTTTTCTTTCTGGTGGTGGTGGTTTATGTTGTTGTGACTGATGTAGTTTTGGTTGCCGTGATTTTGACTGTTGGTGTTGCCATCATTGGTTGCCGTGATTGTCTTCAACGTAGTCTGTGTTGCCATCGTTGTCATCGGTGTTGTTTTTTGGGTGTGGATGTGTTTGTGGCCATTATTGTTCTCGATGTTGTTGTTGCTGTTGCTGGTGCCTCTGGTTGATATGGGAGGTAGTTCGTGCACTACAGACACTGGCCGGGAATCATCATGATGCATTTGCTACGTTGGGAAGGCAAAGCTGTGTGTATGTACCATTGAGGGACCTGGTTGCAGCATGTCTACTGCAAGGATCCTGTTGGAAGCTTGTTCTTGGTTTGTAGTCATGTTGAAGATTATCTAGAGAAAGCGTTGGTAACTGCACTACTGGGTATTGATCACTGTTAATCGTCAGTGTTCACCCTTGTCAACCATTCCTCACCGTTATTGTCAGTATTCGCCGTTGTGACGAATGAACATGATCGACCATAAACCATATTACGCACTCTATCAAATATAATCAACCATTCTCAACCACATATTACAAACGATTGTTATTTACCATAATTTACCATCACGACTGTAAAGTATTACACTCCATCAATGACATCATATTCCAATTACGCATGGTGTCAACCGTGATCAACCACGATCCACGATTATCAACCATTATCACCAACCATTCATTCACCACGAAACAGCCTCATCAACCATTGATCAACCATCACTTAGCCATGGATCAACCAAGATTATCAACTGCGCTCGATAAACCAATAACCATTAAGAACCGTTCATCAACCATTAACCAACTATCAACCAACCATTCATCAACCATTAGCCAAGCTTTCATTGAGCGACCAACCCTTAGGGACTATCAACCATTAACCAACCATTTCATCAACCAGTCACCAACCATTAACCAACCATTCATCAACCTCAAACCCTTGCTGTCCACGCAGCTTCGCTTTCAGCGCTGTGTGTCGGACCAGGTGGGAGTTTCGCAGCGTTTGGCATGTGGGGGATCTGGGTCGGCGCTTGGACACATGGCAGCGGCGGGACTTCCCTGGGACGCTGGGGATAGGGGTTGATATGGACCCGGCAATCCAGGAATGATGGTGAATCATGGTTGATCATATGGTGGTTGATGAATGATGGTTAATAATGGTTAACGATGGTTGATATTGGTGAATGAATGTCAATCATGAATACATGATGATCAACAAGTGCGAACTTGCTGGTTAATAATATGTAAAAATCATATGGTTTAAAAATGGGGACCACAGAGCTATGGATTGTTCTTCAAACAAGCAATGATAAATATGGGATGATTTGGGGAGTTCCCAATTTTTGAGAGACCCCCATGTCAGCTGCGTAGCCCGAGCTGAACTGACATGTTGGCAAAACGTGATTTGGAAGTACGTCTTACCAATCCCATGGCTCAAATCAGGTTGATTCGAGCCCAAATCAGGGCCATTGCCCGACGGTCCGGATTACTGCGGATCCTCTTCAGCCACATGCTGTGGCAACATTGAGTTGTCATGTAGTCCGACACCGATCTGAAATGATGCAGCTGAGTGCACCTTCAATATAAGTGCACCAACATTTTGCTCATGAATGCAGATACGCTCCATTTATGGGAGAGACAAGCAAGATTTGCGGCTCGAACTGCTTGCTTCACTGGTCGACGTCGCCCAGAATCATTTAGGGTATGCCTGGCAGTATGATTTTCCATGGACATATCTCAGAATATATCACATTACTCTGAAATGGTATAGAACCAATGGTTAAATCCCAAAGGTAAATCTCATCATGGTGCAGCTGCTTGAACGTAAGGACGCGGAGCAAGAAACAGAGGTGATCGGGGAGTATTTGGCTCCTTGGTGTCAGTCCAGCTGCCGCTGATGCTTCTAAGGTGGGATAAGAATGGTCAACAGTTAAGACTGGTTACTTCATGTTACTTCCAAGGTGAGATAAGAATGGTTCGTTAATGGTGAAGACTGGTCACTCCGAATGAAGCTCTAATAGGAACTTCATGAAACTTCAATACAATGGTTGAACACATAGATACAAACAGAATGGTATCGCATAATCAAGTGAAGTCTTTGCATAGTTGATATGAGATGGTTGGTACTGCTTTTGTCACATGTGTGCGGACAAAGTCATATGTCAAAATATGGCTATACAATTGTCTACTTAGAAACAGAGCCAGCTGGGATCCGCAAGTCTTACCCCTGAAAGATGATTTGGGACGGTTTGTTAGGGTACCAGCATTTAGCAACCAAATTCAAAAAAGCATTCAGCTGGTGATGGCTAATGGCTAACAGAGAGATACAGTGGTGGAAGAAATCGGATTGTTTCTTTTCTTATGTAAAGCCGGGACAGCTAGTTGGGAAATGCTTTTATGCGGTTCTAGTTCAGTGTGGTTTGTTTCACACAAGATTTTTTGACATACGTTATATAAGCATCATTGCAATTTTGGACGGCAGCAAATTTTGCAGGGTGGCGGGCCACTTCTTGCGCAAAAGCTTTGAGATCCCTGTCGTGATTGGCTATACCAGCACTTTATCGAGAACCAGGATGGTTTGGAGGAATATTCAATATAACTAGGATGGTTGGCAAAGAACTCGTTGTTCTTGTTTCATTTTCCGGCTTGTGACCAGGATTAGGGTAAGATCCAGCTGTTGAAAAACAACCTCAATAGCTTTTACATAATTCACAAAAATATACCATCTGAACTCTTAGGCCGGTCTACTGACAGCTTCGTTTGTCATTTTTATGGTCGTCCTTGGTATATTCCCCCTCTCATGGCTGCTTCTTACTAGGGGCTGTTGACCATGTCAATCTATATCCCCGTATTGACCACCTTGTACCAACCATGAGGATCTCCCGCTCATCATTTAACCATCATTTGGGTATGTGCCGAACTAGTGGCCACTCCCCCAAAACCAATAGTTAATGGTTTGGCACCATTGGCACATACCCATTTGACCATCATGTAACCATGATTTAACCACTGGTTAACCATCATATTGTTATCATGATTATGACTCAACCATCATTTAGCTACCATGGTCGCCGAGGATTACCTTGAGAAGTGGAATGCCTCAGCTCTTCAGACGGAATTACAGCGAGCTGGGCTGCCAGAGGACAAAGAGCAGCGGCAGGAGACCTCCAGACGTCCCTGGGCCAGAGATGAAGACTGGAGAGTGGGGGACCCCCCCAGTTACTGAACTTAGGGTTAACTAGAACTAAGAACTTATATGAATTTACGTACTTCATCAACTAATTAGGAATTAGTGAGTGACATAACTAGTTATCAACTAATTGCGGTAGAGCCACAAATCCACAATCAGGCTGATCGATGGCTCTATAAGGGTTATATCATGATGGTTATACAAAATGATGCCCCCCCAGGGATCGTTAACTTAGGTTAGTTCACTAGGTAATTACCAGTTGCGATATACGTTTACATATATATATATATATTAGTTTCTATTTATACCAACAATATAACTACGTGATGGGGTAATGAAGCAACTCAAAACTAGGGGGTACCACTCCGTATGGATGTTTCATTGGACCGCAACATGCCTCAATACCAGTTGTGACCGGAATCATCCGGAATCATGATGCATTATATATATATATATATGTCTGTACATATTATCAATCACCGCGAGGCACTTGGTGAACATAAACAATACTGGTTGAATGCAACCAACCATAAATTACAAGAGCAACAAAGCTCGCGTGTGTATCAAGCATTGTTTGATTGGAAAATAACCCTGAGTGTTGATTTGGACCCTGGCTGTCAAGCATGATTAACAATATAGCAAGAGCCCTGGGCCAATTCACCATTTGAATCATCCATCTCTAGACATCCATCCACGGCACCACGTGGCGCGGTTCGTTTCGCTCCAGGTTTGCAGACGGGCATGATCGACTGGCCCCCATTGTGCCCGGGACGGCCAACTGGGCCAACTGGGCGGTGATGGATCAGGATTGGACCATGTGCGGTTGTCCAGTTGGCCGTGGTGGTACCTAATCATCCTATTTCATAACCATTGTTAATAGGTAAACCCACCAATTTTTGGGGGCCATTGTTGGACAAACCTACATGGAATTTTTCAGATGATTCTGACGGGTAAGGCGAGCCCGCCCAGTTGTATACGTTAGTCAATAGGTTATTTCACTAGTTATATCTATGTAATAATCAGGTGCTTCCTGGAGTAATAACTTAGCTATCTTGGGGCACCGATCTATTTTCCAAGAGGATAATTGCACAACCAGGTTTTCGTGTTGTTTGTGATGGAGTTTATCCAGAAAACGCTGCTTAATTGAAGACTGAACTACAGTTGATAAGGCAGATTTATAGTTTAACATGGGAAATTCAGGATGACTATGATTTGTGACCGACGAATCTATGTGGGGACAGTTTTTGCAGTGCCCTTTTCTCTACTTGGATGGTGGTTTCTCAAGCCATAGGGGACCCTAAAGTTATAGGTTTAGTACAATGAGTGGTTCAACTGGATGATTGGCCTGGGGGTGCCCCAAGCTGGTGGATGAGAAACCACCATTTCGATGATGTCCACTATGACCTCAGATGGTCATCTTCTCAGGTACGCGTACAATCCTGCAGCTCGACATGTTCACTTCTGGTGGGGAGACGTTTGCATCGTCAATGGTGTCTTGGCGATTTTCATTGAAGCAGGAGGTAATGAGTAACTGGTGACCGGTTGGGAGTTTTGAACAGTTTCCATGTTCTCCAAGACCAAGATTTGGGATAGTTGGTCGGTTAACTCATATTTTGGGGACTGTAATCACAACGCAGGTGAGTATGAGTGCATCAACACACGCTACCATGAGTTGCTTGCGGTTGGTTCCTGCTTAGCAAAACTCAGATCAGCCGCTTCAGCCATCGTCGGTCGAATCTACCGCTATAAGAACGAAGACCCCTCCCAAATGACTCGCTCCTTTGAAGACCAGCAATGATCCCACAGTGCTTCAAGAAGCCACGAAGCAAGGTACCTTGAGCTTTCAAAGAGTGGGCCTTTCAGCAGGTAAGGAGGCATTTACAGTATATCCGTCGCTTCAGAATCTTCATGGCTGTAGCTATTGGGTTTGCAAGTGCTGTTGGTGTTTCCTTAGCAGTTTTGATTCAAACGCAAAAAGGTTGCCTTTCGGCCATGATTTTGAGACATCAACAGCTTTTGTTGGGAATCCTTCCTTCTGTTTTGAGACTTTTCGGAGATTTCAAGCAACAGGCGGTTTCAAATGCCTTGAGGTGATGGCTTCATGTTGACATTTTGAGATGAGGGATGCTGATGTTGTGCCTGCTGTGGATGTTGTGCTGCCTGATGAATGCGTGGGTACTGGCAACGTGCATGGCTTGTTGACAGCCCATGGATTTCCGAAGAAAGATTGATACAGAGCTTCGACACAGGTTTTATTTGTAGCAAATAGTAAGGTTCCCCCCAATTATCTTTTGTTTATAATTGTGAATGATTTATAGTAGCAAACCATCCATTTTCGATAAACCATCATATAACCTGGAGTCTTTCACTGAGACCCTTCTCTGTGCCTGCTGGTCTCATGGTACCTGTCATGGTGTACACACTGAATCGGATAGCATTACCGAAACAGCAACACCTCTGGGGCATCCATGTTGTACTCCCAGGCCGACTAGTGCCACAGATTCCCGTGATTGATCGTTGACAAACTGACTAATTCCGGAAGTGAGCCACGTTACTAGCCGCATGTGTTGCTAAGGTAGCCAAGAACGATTATATAGTGTTGGTAACTTTGCTAACTCCTCTGATCAAACAATATTCACATGTATATTCACTGTTACTAGCCACCCCTAGCCATTGCCAATCATTGTCGATAGATGGGTTCCATATTAGCCCAAAACCAAGATCACGAAATGGAACCCTATTGGGGACATATCACCCCAAGCCACGCATTTACATGCATGGGAGCCCCCTAAAACCCACAACTCAGTTGGATTTTCGGATTTCAAATTGGATGTTTGTTCCAATTTGCCGTGATTGGAAAACTCTGCAGAAGGCCGACGATTGATCCCCCATTTGAGATGCCGCTGTCATATATCAATCTTTTTAGTTTCCATCACTTGAAGGTACATCACTCGTCGAGTCAAATTTCTTTGGATGGGCCAAGCCGGGAAAACAAACGCGTACGGCACAACTGGCCTGGTTGCGCACAGCCCACCGCAGGTTTCACCATTTTCTTCCCAAGTTCCTTCCCGCTCCGGGTTTCCCATCATGCTTCCCAGCCACGTCTTCCATGCAACTTCACAAAGTAACTCAAGGATTCCCATTCATCATCGCAGCTGACATTTGGTCGAAACAGTCGCAAAATATTAGATGATTGGGGGGTGTGGTACCCCTATTTTGAGAAGAATTCAGAAACCGATTACCATAGTTCTAGCTGCGCAATGCTGTTGTGGAAAGGCTATGTCACTTTCAAAAACAATTGGCTCTTGATTGCTTATCAGCAGTTTACCTTGCTTATAAGCAATTTGCTTTATTCAAAAGTAGTTGACCCTGGTTGCAAGCAATTCCTCTTTTTAGTTTTTTCAGTGCGGCAAGTTGCTGGCAACTTTGATTTAAAAACATCCCTTTTGAACAGGAAGTAAGCCTTGGTGGGAGTGAACAACCTCATGGCCACCAAGTATTCTGACCTTGGAATTGCTGATGGTAATGGTCTCCCTTGATTCAATGCTTCAGACATCTTCGCAGATGATATCCCAGTGTTGAGACATGTCAAAGGTCGAAGGGTCAGGAGATTTGCCCCAGTGGCCACTCACTAGAGCCTGGCCACAGATGAGAGAAGCAAACACATCCTGGCTGTGTGCAGAGCAATGGAGAAAGCTTATGACCTGTGTGGCAGGAAAGAAAATATTCGGAGCACAGCAATTTCCAAACAGTTCCAGCCCCTGATAGGAGCAGTTGCTGCTGCAAGCCTAAGAAACATTCTTAGCTGGATGTTTACTTCCAAGGTGATCAGCAAAGTTTCAATGTGATTTCCAGGTCATCTTGCAAGGGAAGTTGGAACCCAGGGCTGGAAGAAGAACCAGAAGAGTGAAGATGAAAAAGAAAAGAGCGTGAAGAAGACATGCCAGCAAAGAGATGGCTTTACAGCCGTTGCTTTTTTTCCCCCCTGACACAAGTGGTGGCTGGATATAAGATAGCCATTTGTTTTACTTGCAAACAGCTGGTTGAATAGCCACATGTCTGCCTTTCCTAGTGGTGGCTGTTTAGTCATTAAGGTGGCCAGTGCTGGCTGGATAGCCATTGGTGGCTGCGCCTGGTGACGCTGATGCCCCCTCATGGTTTTTGGGCCTTGCAAAACTTCAGCCATGAGAGCGCACTAGCTCTAACTGCAGTATTCTGTTGGGGAATAGCTACCTCATTGTTTGGCCCTTACCAGCACATTGGCCATAGATTGTTTATTAGCAGTTTGCCTTGCTTATAAGCAGCTTGCCTTGCTTATAAGCATCCTGCATGTCAGTGCCCACGTGTCTTGGAAGCCCCCAAGGGGCACGATTATCCACCCGATCCCATATATTTATTTATGTGTATATATATAAATATGTATTTACAATAAATATATATATATATTTATATATGTGTAATTATTTGCATACATATGGAACTATATATCCCAAGTACACATCAGGACATCATCGTGGTTTGCGCCTGTTCCGCGGCCACCCAGGTGACAACACCTTGGTCGCGCGACGGGTGTGCCCGCGCTGGCGTGAGAGACTTGGTGAAGCGAGGTACGTGCAGATGGGATGACCAACCGTCATCGCATGATGTCAATCTTATGATGTTAATCTTATCATATTAATCTAATGATTGATGGTAATTTTATGATGTTAAGTCGTTAAGCATATCCCATGATGATAATCTCACCGTTTTTTGATGTTAATTTTATGATGTCGACCTTTTTGATGTTGAGTTGTCAGGCATATATCCCATGGTCATAATTTCACCATCATCATTCATAGATGTTCATCTGACCCAACCAGCATGATTAAGCCATGAGACAGTGAACAGAACCAACTATGGGATATGTGTCATATAACCAAGGAACATGGTTTGTCAAAGGGATGACCGACTATGGTTTACCTTTTATTAGCGGGGTGTTCAATGTAATTAATTCAGTCGAATCATGGGGTGATACATATTATGGTTTAGCACTATGTGGTCAATCATATTGACAATATAACCCCGTTCACCATGGGGAGATGATTCCATACCTATTATGTACCTTAATCTACGGTGAATCAACGGCTTTGGCAACTAAAAATCACCAGTCGCGTATGGCTACTGATCACCAACAACTGCTATCATTTTAGGGTGAACTGACAGCCGGGCGAGTCAGACAGGATTTCTACAAGGTGGCCCCGCCCCCTTCATTGCTTAGAATTTGTGATTTGACCAGCTAGTTTTACCACAACTCATAGTTACCCCAAGTTTACAAACTGGGTGGTGCTTCCCTTGTAGACATCGCCTGTTTTGCTTTCTCATTCCGAAGCACTATCATCAATATCTCACTCAGCAGATAATCCATTGAATAACCATAAGATACGAACAGACAAACATTGGGAGTGGATATGGCTAATGTGATTGGTATAGAGTATAGTGGGTGTATACATCATCAAACATCAAGTCTTGCGATATACGTGGACGTAGCGGCTATCCAACAATACTGACAAAGCAATAAACCAGGTGTGCGACAGGCAATGGCGGTTTGCGAACCTTGTTGATGACACCTTTTTTTGCATGAAATCCAAATTGGAAAAACGTCTGAACTTCATTTTGTGAAACTGATAGTTTGCCAGTATTTGCTAGTAATTGTTTTGGTGATTTGGCCATGGGTCAGTTCAGCCTGTACCCCTGGTTCCCCACAGTTAGCGAGCACGTTTTTCCTATTGTTGGTTGATTAATATTGACCCAACTCGCCATTTCATGATTGAGTTCACAGTCGTGCTTGCATCCCATGGCGCATCCGCTCACCTCAGGATAGAGACAGAGATTCAGTTTTGTCGGTGCAAGAGTGAGAACCACAACGGATGCCCGGCGGATGATGTGGAGTTTCAGTTGATGTTGGCAGTCATTGATTTTGCTGAAAAGAGGGGGTTGTTATGATCCACTGTAAATAAGCATTCGGCCGGCGCAATATCCATGGTTGCAGCACGGAGTTGGTTATTTCATCCCTTAACAAACTGGAAACATGTCTTCAGCTGCTGATTTTTGATGGATGGTGCTCGACTACATGAACTCATGAGTTGTTGGGAGGCTGTTTCCTAGGAGGGGCTGAAGGAATGTGCCTTTTTGAAGCAGGAGACCAAGGTTTATCGGTCCTGTTGATTGTTGCTGTTTGTGCCAGAGTTAGGGGATACAAGAAAACATCCAGCATGATCAATGGAGAAAGGCAAAGATGTACCCAACAGCCATCATTGAAGTTTATAACGGCAGCATCAACCATTAGATTGTCAGCAACGTTTGCCGGCACCAGTGGCAACAACCAGTGGCAACAACCAGTGGCAACCATAAAAGTAGTCACGATTGTCAACTACGATGTCCAGCAAGGCCAGGAGTGGCGATAGGGCGTAACTTGAAGTTCATCATTGGTCAGGAGGTGCACAGCACGAGTATCATCACAGGTGACGTTACAATAGGTAGCATCATATATCAGGCCACTATATGTCACTGTACAACCATGGCTAAGCAACCATGGGTTGGTGGTTCGTCAGGACAATGACCAAGAATAGTGGTTTGACGACTAGTTGGGTTGATTGCATGACAATCCATCATTATCATGTCAGAGAGATCCATGATGGTGATGATGATGGTGATGATGATGATGATGATGATGATGATGATGATGACGATGACGATGACGATGATGATGATGATGATGATGATGATGATGATGATGATGATGATGATGATGATGATGATGATGATGATGATACGTCATGTTCATGATCCCATGATTCAATGGATAGTGGTACATTTTATTGTGCTATAGGCTATAGTGAACTATAATCCGGGTTATGAATGATACATGATCCATTCATGTGTGCAAAAATGGAAACAGAAAGATAGCAACAAGTTTCCACTTGCATGTGCATCCCCACTTGGTATGCGGCTGCTAACCATGGTTCCAGGGGTTAGGTTACAAGCTGCCTTACAGGGTTTATAACCATGTTTTTGCCCAGTGAACTGACCATGGTCAAACCAGTAACTTCGACAACCAACCGTCAGTTTAGCCACCTTACAGCTTATGACCCACCAATTGAACATTTGCAAATCCGACCCTGGGAAATCATTCTAATCAGCTCTGATCCAACAGCTGGTACGTGGAGATCGCCAGCTGATGATCCCAAATGGTGAGCTGACTTGTAGGAAGATCTTAAATGAGAAGCCATTGAATCAATGAGAAGATCACTTGATCTTCACTTAATGAGATAGTCAATGAGAAGAATCATCAATGAGCAGAATGATTCTGTTTTTTACAATTTGAATGTGAACAAAATGATCAACTTGAGAAGATCATTCATGAGCTGGAACTTGACAAGTCACCACCAATGCACGAAACAGAACAGCACCTTGGACACGCCACGCTGTTCTTGGGATAGCCTTTTTCGATGCCATATCATTCGGTACCTCGTTGCAGCAGTGTGTCGCTAGGCGATAAACAAATGATGTATTTGCTCTAGTGTTGTTATAGCTGATGATTGAGTGCATCAGGGAGCCACCTGGTTGCACCGTTGCACCGTTACGGTACACGAAATAGACCTGTCGGATGACGCCCGGGGCGTGGTCGTTGTGCAACCGCCGAGGAAAGAGTTGCGCAGAGTGGCACTGCGAGGACGGTAACGGCTGGGCTTGACACAGTCCAGCACGTGGACAATATGATTTGGTAGTTTCTTAAAATAGAGGACCCCCAAAATGGTTAGTTTATTACTCTAGATTATATAGCTATATTGGATGATTTGGACGTAGGTACCCGTATTTTGAGAAGCATCCAACTATCATCAAGTTGTTTTTTGCAATATTCAACAATTCGTCAACCCATAGCACTGCTTTTTACAACTATGAAGTCTTGCAGCAATCAATCGACTATCAACTTAACTAATGTGAGCCTGTGAGCCACTGTAAACCGCTACAAACCATTGTTGGCCATTGTTCTGATGATCATTCACCATGATTCGCCTCAAGATTGCCATTCATGTCAACTGCTAGGGGGCGTGGCTTGGATGATAGCATGGCTACTTTATTGGCAGTTCTTCGTGTTTGTTGGTCATCATATCCTGGTGTCAACCATTATCAGTGATAGACATCATCTAACCATTGCTGGTAGTGACTCATCATAGTTGCGGGATCATAGGTCATTGCTGCTGTTGCTGTTGCTACTTCTCCGGACAACTTCAAGAGGGGTGAAGAAACGATCACATGTTGTCAAGATAAAGCCAGTGATGGGTTATCTATCAGATTTTAACAAGCATTGCGGGATGTCAATTGATGCATACAATTCTGATGGGCCCCACCGAAGAATGATCATTTTTACATACTTTGGAAGCCATTCGAGGTGCCACTACGGCTTGGCACATACCCAAATGGTGGTTTCCCAAAGTGGGGGTACCCCCAAATCATCCTTTATCTTACCAATTTATAGGAATAAATTACAAGCATAACTTTGGGGTACCCCAAGTCCTGGCTTGAGAAAACCCCGTATAGTTGGTATATCCCCAATTTTGGTTGGTGAACTTCTCCCCAGCCTTATCAACCATTCACCATTCGGAGAACCCCTCATTCCCCAAAGATCCTATGGGATATCCCGTGCGACATCTCCCTGCGGAGGGCGAGCCGTGGTATCTCAGCCGAGGAGCGCGACGTGGGCCTCTTCAGTGTACTCTTCCGAACGAAGCAGCCCATCGATCAGTACACCCTGGGAGTGGAGTTTGAGATCTACAAGTGTCGCTCGGTAGCGAAGCCCATCTTTGTGGCGCAAGAGAAGGGGTGGACCCCCAGTTGACATTGGTGAATTCATGGGGTTACCCTAGGATACACTAGCCTGGAAGCTAAGCTCGGCTAAGAAGCACATCTACTAGTGTTGAGATCTATGTACCCTCGGATATATTATCCTGGAAGCTAAGCATCAAATTTGTTTAGAGGTAAAGCAGCTGGAAAGGGTCGATTTTGGCACTTTACCAGAGCGCAACTGGTGGTCCATCCATGGTTATATTGCTGTAGCAGTGTAGCTCGCGATCGAACTCCTTCATGCAACCTCCCCTGGAAGGTGTTGACTCCCATAGGATCAGGTTTGATTAATGCTGAGTTGGTTGGATTGATGATGGTTAATAAATGCTTGACTACTGGGGTTGATGGTGGTCCCATTGACGTTCTGGATGCTTCAATTCGAGACTTGGAATCAACGATAGTTACATGATGTTGACAAAGGGGAATGAACAATTCTGTCAACTATGGAAAAGCTCCTGTTTGTTGATTAGGAATGAGCTGCCGTCGTGGGAAAAAATCTTCCAACCAGACTTCCTGGAAAAAAAACGGCTCCTAAGCCTGTCATGATGAACAGACAGAACAACATAAAAAACTTTGTCATGCACAGTACCAGTACGTTATGATTGAAATACAGGCAGAAAAATCGGATGATGATGGATGATAATGGATGATGTTAGAATCTTCCAAATTCAAGATGGATACAGTTACATGGGGATGACCCAGTGGGCGACCCAGGTGCGCAGTCTACGTGAGTTCTTGCGTACTGAGGTACAGGCTACAACATCGATGGTCAGTGTCAATCCTGGGATTCTGGGCGACGAAGTGTTGGGAGTCGACGTAGTTGAAACGGTTGAAATGTAAACTTTGATCTCCAACGAATTGCTACTTTCATGACATTCATGCTTAAACTAAACAAACACCCTCATGAGATTGAAAGTCTCCGAAGAATGAGACTCTCCGGATCGTTTTTGGTAGTGCCATCTGTGAATTTTTGGTGTGGGACTCTATTTGGTGCCTCGGGGGAATCAAGTTCATGTGGTGAGGGAAAGGTTCAAGCCCTCAACCGTCCAAATGAGTCATGTTCAGCAGCTTCTAGCAGATATGGCTATAGCCATTCAACAACCATTCTGGTATGGTTATGACCATTGAATGGCTGATTTTGACCTGTAGCCATATCTATACTTGCTGGCAGATATGTCTATGGGCTGCAACCAACCATTAAGAATGACATTCCAGCAAAGACGGCTCGCCTGGTCGTTTTGGGGATGTGAACAGCTAGCCGGGGCCCTTGACCCAGAGACATGTGTAGAAAGTTCAGTGCATTTTGGGTGTATGTAGTGAGGAAGAGAAGCTCTTTAGAAAGCACAGTCGTCTTTTGATCACATTTCCAAAGTTGCAAAATGAACAATCGAATGGTTTGGTCCCTTGAGCAGTGAGGTCCAACCAAGCAACCAATGCCTGGGGAATCTTTGAGTTCGCGGAGTTTGGTTCCGATAAAAGGCATATCCCTGTGCTTCCAGTCACCATGCAACCATTGGTAACCAGCTGGTTCCTACCATCGTCATTTGTGGCTGTTGATCTACTTGTACTGGTAACTGGAAGATCTGGAAGCATGGGGCCTGCTGAGGATAGGAACCAAACCGGCCAATCCTCATGGGATTTCCACAGTGCTGACTGTGCTGACTACTTGGTTTGATCCGGTGACCTGTGATCCAAGGAAGGGGACATCGAATCCCTGGAAGAGGTGCGATGCGGCCAGGATGTGCAGCCGGGTAAACCTCACCTTTGGCAGATGTCAACGGTCAAAGTGTTGGTGCTTAACAGCTGGATCGGCATGGATGTAGATGGGAGTCAAATATATTTATTTTCAGATATTTATATACATGCATCGAGTTGTCTATTTGTTGTTTGTTTATCTATTGAATTATTCATTTATTTATTCATTCATTCATGTACTATGAATTGTGCGCACATACGTATATTCAATTGCATGCATGTCAATCAATTCACATCTAAGCATATCTAAAAGACTTTTCTTTACATATTTGCAGATACTCGTGTATACAATGTGTAATATATACCGAATAGCCATGCATAATGTGTATATATAGAATGTGCACCTATGGAATAGTCCGTTGCAATGGGACTACCCATGCGCTCATCAGCTGGTGTGTGTGTGTGTGTCTGTGAAAATTAGAAGCTGGTTGGGAGGCTGAAACTGATCGCCTTAAACTGGAAATCTTTGAGCCAAGAGAAAGATACCTGGTTGGTTGGACTTGGCTGGACTTTGGTGGTTAGGTTTGGTTGGTTGAGCTTCGGCTAATTGCTAATCAGGGGCGATACATTGACCAACCAAGGAATAGTAGGTTGGGATAGGGGACTGATAAGGGCATGTTGCATACCTGTGAACTCACGATTTACCACTTCACCACAGTAACGGGCAAACAACACATAAATGCATCCCCACTGACAAGTGAGTAGTTCGCTCACAAATTTGATATCCTCGAGTAATACATACAGAAATATACATAAACATCCTCATATGCATATTCTACATATAATGAAAACCAACATGGCCCTTGATCATCAATCATTGTTGTTTATCCATTACGGTGGCCAATTATCCATTACCCATTGATCCATAAACACCATACAGGTATGACTAAGAATGAATATCCCTGTTGTTTATCCATTGTTGTTGATGCATTACCTGTGTATAAACAACATGAATATCATGGATATCCATTGTTATCCATTGCTGTTTATCCATTGTAGGTGATCCATCTATCCACTTGTTGATCCATTACCTACTTATTCCGGTAAACAACTCATGAATATCGAGGCGACGCAACGTTGGCACTGGACGCCCAGGTCGAGTGGTCCAAGTGCTTTTGCCCAGGGACCGGCTGCCACGCACAAGATGCCGTGTGGTTTCTTGGTCGGTTGCTGAAGCATCGATCCTCAGGGATGGCACAACAGCTGGTTGCTGAAAACGTTGTTGGTTGGTAGAATCTCCATGTTTGCAAGATTGGCTCATACCCATTGAGCACTGTTGGTTGACATATGTATATATATATATATGTATGTAAATATGTACATATTTGACTAGAATCAGCTTGCATTTGGTTGCCTAGTTATATAATCCTAGTTATATTCCATGGTTCAACTAGGCAACCTCAGATCGGGCCAAAGGGCTATCTCAGGGCGTCCACTGGCAATGACGGGCGTCATTGGCTTATAGGGATCCTGCTTTATGGTAGCACCCGGTAAGTGTCCACTATTGAGGACCACTATTGAGACTTGGGCTTGTCTACTTCTGGCTTGATCAATTTTGGGGTCGCGATCTCCATGAGTTACCCAATTGTGAAGCATAAACTTCCAGTGGAAATCACCAGACATACTCCAGTCGATCGATCTGTTTTATCCTCGAAAACATGCCATTTCCGGGCAACTGGCACCCCGCCATAGGGCCATGTCCATTTGCTCAAGACCAGTCCACAAGCTGCTGGTGATGCTGGCGGGGCTCATTTGATTCGGCCTGATATGGTGGTGGAGAGTTCGGTAGGTGTGCCTGCCGCTCGTAGAATTTTGGAACAACTTGGTCAGTTCCACAGATGATGTATCACCACCCCACCGCAGTGATGATGTTTGACCCAGAGATCGAAAGGATGATGATGAATGATAGATGATGATCATGCCACAAGGTCAATCCCAAGATGGTGGTCATTGGGAGGCTTCCAGTGCCCGCCTTTGCTGAGCGATTGGCACACACACCTGGTTTGTAGCTAGGAATAGCTGGGGAGTGGATTGTACATGTTGGGTGAGCATCATCCAAATTAGTCACTAATCACCTGCTTTTTCAGGTCCAGAACCAACAAGATTCCAAATATGGTTAATTAGTGGAAATTGCACGAAATTGCAAAGACATGTGACGACTGGAAAGGCACATGCAGGCAGTTATTGCCAATGAATTAGGAATCACATTACTATTCTTTGACGGTCGTGATTTTATGTTCACACTGCTGTGGACGGGGTGATCCTTCACGACAAAGTCAGGCTATGTGATGAGTGGGAGCTTCCGAAGTGCCTTTGCAGCCAGAAGATGTGGTCCCTGCGGTAAGCAGCTACCAAGTATGACCACAGGAGGTTGTTGTTGTTGTTGTTGTTGTTGTTGTGGCTTGGTTCTTGTCCCATATTTGGTTTTTAAAACAGCATCAACCACCATTGGTTGGCGTGTTAACCATCATCAGCTGGTTGTCGTTAATGTATCATTCCCAGCGATCCAGCATGGCATATCCAGGAATTTTCATGGGAAACATGTGTCACATATGTTGGTTGCTGCATTTATGATGCTTGTCTTGAGCGCAAAGAGGCTTGGATGATTGTGCATACCTCATTCATGGTGTTTGCTCGTACCTTTTCAGATTGTGGACACAAATCTCAAAGGGCATTGTGGCATTTTCCTAATCAGAAAGCAGTGTTTCCAACTGCAGTTGGCCCCTTTTTGGGGTGGGACATGCCATGATTTGCCCAACATTTTCCCAATGAACTATCGAGGCGTGGGCAGCCATGCTGACATGTGTGTGGGTGCAGGTAAGTTCGCTCAAGAAATGTAGGTCACATATGTGCTATCATTGTTGACCATACTATACAATCAAACCACAATGATTGTTCCTAATCACCGCTGTTGGAGGAGTGCTAATGATTTGCATTAGCGGTTTATAGTGGCCACGACAGTCAGATTCATGATAAGAAGAAATCAATGGCATTTACATCCCTGAAATGCTAACAGGAAATCAAGCTGTGAAACAAGGAAAGCTGTTGGGGTGTGGAGAAGTATTGGAAAAATGTGGGCACGCAATAGGCATAGGGTCCATATCCACTTTTGTTTTGTTGGTTGAAGTCTTTGAACACACACACATTCCATACATGCATGATCATGCATGCATACATACATCCATGCATCCATACATACATTGATATATGATGTACATTCGTACAAACATTGATAGGTACAGTACATACGTATATACAAACACGATAAGATACATCCAGACTTGCACGCACAGTTACACACAATGATATGTAAATTATATGTCCGCACATATATATATATATAAATACCTATAATTTACATAAATATATATACATATATATCAACATATAAATATATAATCCGATGAGTATAACACGTCCACAGGACCAAGCTATAACCGTCCAATTTGATCAGCGGCTTCGGTCACGAACTGCACATCGAAACATCATCGCGACCGAGGACGCGCGAGCTCTTCTATGAAGGGCATATTGGAGGCGCAGCGGTCACCTTGGAGTTGGCTCGTGGCGGTACTCCATCAAGGTGTTGTTGATGTGATCAAATGGATGGTTTACTACTATCAGTAATGGTTTATCATGGTTAATGATGGTCAAGAATGGTCAATAATCATTTATCATGGTTAATTAATAATGATTGATAGTAGTTAATAAAAGGGGATGATAAATGCATGCTTTATCATTATAAATGATTCGCATTGGATGATTCGGGGGCACCCCTATTTTAACAAAACAGCAAATGACAGTAATATGGCAATAGTAGTACTGATTTGATATGACATAGTTTGTCAGGCGCATAGTTATGGCGATAAATATTGGATCATGGTTCAGCCATGATGTAGTGGCTTTCCTTCTGCAAACAACTTAGCAAGGGAAAAAAATGATAAGTGATATGATAATTGATAATTGCTATGTCATTTTGGTGTCAATCAGATGGACTGGTGGTAGTGAGCACTCTAGTGGATGATATATAATTATATATAATATACATGTGCACATGCATTTGTTTAGTTACACCAATTAGTTGGCAAGGATCTTGCGGGGCGGCCACCAACCCAATTGCTTGACCACAGGATAGCATTGGATGAATATACACATATCTGGTTTTGCCAAAAAAGAAAACAGCATAGCTGGTTGGTTTCCCTAGTAAAAATGGCTACTATTGGATGATTAATTAGCAAGTACCACCATTTGCGGACAAACCCATGTAACGTAGATTGCTTGGGAAACGCGATTTCTAGAAAGACTGGGCACAGTTTGGAGATAGACTGTAGCAGGTCGAGGATATGACATCTATGAAAGGATTTGCTGAGCAAGCCAACGAAATGCAACGTCGATGGCCATGGTGTATCAGTGTATCTATCACTAAAACGAAAGACTGTACTGTACAGGTTTCCATCAACAATGATCATGTTGGTTGTGTTGTAAGGGCATGCCCACAATGGTAAGGCTTGGTTGGATGCTTGTTTCTATCCACTATTGGCCACCATAACTATTTGGCTTTGGTTTAAAGCGATGACACCTCATAATGTAATCCATGAAATACATTGTTTGATTGATTTTGACTATAATTGTTGATAGATTCAACTCGATGCTCAGATGACGGGCATGATTATTTGGATCATGTACAGGCTTCCCTGTCAGTTCGAACATGTTTGCTCCAAAGTTTCAGCTCTCCAGGATTGATCGCCTTCATCTTCGCGGAGTGCTTCTGCTGCTGCTTATTCTTCAAAACCGAAGACGCGGAGCGCAGAAACGCTGCCAAGGGTATGCTTGGATGCTCATACCGCTTGTACCAGTAAGTGGTGAATTGCTAAGCATAGTTATGGATCATTGTGCAGGTTTTAACATAACTTCTATGAGGTTGATTGTCATGGTTAAATATAGTTCTAAGCCCAGGTGCACATCCAAGTGAGGCATCCAATGTTTTGCTTGCAAAGAAATTCAGCTCCATCATATCTTGGTCTTGTCCCGTTGGCGTCGACTGCTCGGATTTAATGACCCCTGACTTCCAGACAGCTCGTAGGTGGCTTGCAGAAATAGGAGAAGTCTATGCCTTCAGAATTAGGGTGGTATTCTATAGCAATGTTGTGTTGCTTCCTCATCATCGCTGTCATTTTGGGGGCCCAAAACAAGCCCAAAAAAGCCTAACCCAGAACCCACTCCAGACGAAAACCAGCAAAACACTACCACGCCACTAGCAAAACAGCACAGTTGGACTGCAAGCGCTGCATCCGACACCGCAAGTGTGGCAGTTACTACCACGACACAGCCTCCCACATTCCAGAAATCAGATCGGAATCAGAGGGCGCCAAAATGGGGCCTCCTCTGCTTGCTGAGCACCCTGAGTCCCACCACTGAGTTGTCATACTTACTGGTGCTTGGGAGGGAGCTGCTTGGAGCCAGGGGTATATCTATCCCTTTAAACGAGGAGCTAAGGAGCTGCCACGGGTGTTTTGACCAAATGGTAGAATATGTTGCAGTCCTGGTATTCATTGATTCCCCTTGTGTTGGCAATATCGTGGTGAGACAGTGCCAAGACCCAACTTCAGTACGCGGGCTGCCGGAGGCAGTTTGCAGTGATGTATACGGTTGTGGTTTTGACCTTGTACTCCTGGCTGTTCGCATCCCAAAACGATATCCTTGATATGTACGGGTTATTGGAATGTGAACTACTGCCCGTTTTAAGAAATTGGCATCTGAAAAACTGACAGACCTTCAGCGGAGCTCGCAGGAAGATACCTTGTGCGTGGCGGTTGGAGCTTCATTTTGCGGAGGCGCGCGCCTCTGGTCTGCGGTGTGCCATCAATGCCCGACGTTGTTTTATCCGATCTACCACTGCGCGCCCAAAGTTGGCGCTTTGGTTTTTCCACAAATTAAGATTCAAAATGTTTCCCCGGTACCATTGTTTTTGATTTTTAACGTAAAAACTTGGAAACCATTAGTAGAGCAAATTTAAAGTGATGTTTTCATTGATGTTCCATGAGCAAAAATCTTGGAAGATCATACCTGGCCCATTTGGTCGTTCAAGAAAAATCCCAGGTTCTCAAATTTGTGGACTGTTGGGCACGTTGTGGTGCCATCTTTGCTCAATTGACGATGGATTATGACTACCAATGAACTAATCCTAAAGAATTTATCATTACCGACTACTAGCCGTTATATTGCTTATGAACCAACATCAGTTAGCCATTACCAATCTTAATGAACCTTTGACATTCACAAAGTTCAATACTTTATGATTTTAAAGCATCGTCAATGATTTTTTGAGCAGTACTCATCAAATAGTATTTAAATAGTCGTATCACTTGATCGCCATGAGACATGTTCAACTTTTTTGAACCAGTATGTTTTATTACTTGATCAAGAACGATGATATACCAGTATTAGCCATTACGTAGTAACTATGGTCGAACATGACCTGGCATCATCTTAGGTGTTTATCGCTAAGGTAACACCCTTATTGTCAAAGATCCATTTTGTGTATATCTTATTTGTGCTATTCGCAAGAGGCCAAACAATCGTTTCAACATCACGTACACCACCATGTCCTTCTCCAGCCTCCCATGGACCCCCGCATAGTGTTTTTGGAGAAAGCAATGAAATGGCGTAATGATTGATACATTAATGATTGATATACATCAATGATTTATATATTAGAAAGACATTTGATTACTCTTGGGGATAGAATTCTGGACTGCTATCCAAAAAGCCGGTTGAGATGAGGCGCACATTGAATCATTCCAGGTATTTGTTTCCAGCTGACACCATGGATTCAGAAGAGTTCTGGATGGACTCCGTCGTCGGAGGCCTTTTTTTGCTGCCCTTCTTGGTCTCGACCTACGGTTCCCGGCACCTGCTGTCCGCAGGGTTGTAGCTTGCTCATGGAGAAGCTCTGAATCTACTAGTAGCTAAATTGGGGTCTCTTTTTCAACGATATATTTGTGACTCCGGATTGCTTACAGCCACTAGATATGGCCTTTCTAATGCTGCTCATTTGGCGATAAAAGCTGCAAATTTGGAGCTGCAAGCTAAACAGAGTAGGAATCGAACCACGGTGACAGGGTTGGGTTCTGCTGCTAGCTAACCTATCACGTACTGATCTTAATCAACAGAGATCTAAGGGGGAGATCTTGAGATCAGCGGTTGTGTTTCGATGAACTTATGCCACTTGCCGCCACAGTACATCATTGGATTAGACCAGCACCATCCAAAAATGTGCACGAAAACCGGTTCAGGTTCGTTTTTTTAAAGTGATCAACAGTAACGGCGTCGACTTTTGGGATGTTCACAGTATTTGGGTCACCCCCGAATAGCTTGGATTGGACAGGACCAGAACTTGTTCCAGCTGGGGGTTATGGGTGCCCTTTTGTCCAGAGAAGCTTTCAGACATGGACTGGCGATAGCAGGTGGATAGGTCAACAGTGATTCTGAGATTCATCCCATGTAGAAACGAAGTTGCAATCCCTTTGTTGGGCTACCCTAATAGCCTCAACACCCCAATTTTGATCGACCATCCGAGCAGATATTGAAAAGCAATTAAGCCAAAACGACCAAGATGACAGGCTTTGGTACAGATTCCATTTGCCAAATTGTAAGTCAATGCCAGCAGCTGGATGGCAGTGTCTTGCCCCCACCGAGGTTTCTATGGTTTTCTTTTTGCCGGCGGCCTGTTTTGGCTTGTGCGGATTTGTGCGTGCGGCCTTTTTTGTGTACAAAACATCAAGATTCCCACGCGTCTTGGTGCGCAGTACCACCCAGTGGCTGAATCATGGCGTTTGGCGGTGTCACCAACCACAAGTACTGACCACCACTTATTATCATAATATTGGTCGGATACTGAAGTGGTAAGCCGGAAGAATCTCAATCTGTGCATTGCCACGGCCAACAAACATAGTGTTCCATGAGTTCCATGCATGTACAGGGGTACGTCATCAATCTGGGATTGATGTAGTATACACATATCTCATGTATACGTGCGCTGTGTATCATCCAAAATTGGGGGCATTGACAGAATCTACAGTTGTTTCTGTTTCCAGAATCTTGGGCGATCTTGGGTGGTTCTACGTTTCTGCGTGTTGGATATTGGATGGGGCTGTGCACTGCTCATGCTTGCCATCAGCTTTGTTTTGGCATTGATTGGGGAAACAGATTTCAAGTTTTTGGCATTGATTGGCCAGATTATTTTCATTGCAGGGATTAGATATAGGATTGAATCAATACAATTGATTGATATTGGCAATGATATATCTGATTTTCTGATTTCTGATTTTCTGATTATATTGAATCAATAACAACTAATGTTTTGGCATTGATTGATATTGGTTTCTTAGTTCAGATTTGCTGGCTCTGTGGACTCAGAATTCCTTGGTGGTGTGAACGACCAGTTGTGATGGGAAATTCGAATGTTAAAACCCCAGATCCAGGGTACACCTTGGTGCATTGGTTAAACCGGTGGTTGATGGTTGGTTGTCTATATAACTGGCCAGTTGTGATGAGTGGTAGTGGTAGATCCATATCAATAAATCCCACAATTAATCATAGTTGATGCTTAATCGCCAGCTATCTTTAAGGAAACTGTAAAGACATCAAGTTTCTGAAAACACACGCGTGATGAACAGAGGGGTGAACATGTGGACCAACGCGGAATCACCACCCATTCATGAAGTTGTTGTCCCTATGGCTGGAAGTGCGTTGTGGAGCACTGGAAGGAACCACTTTGGTACATAGTCCAAAAGGTAGGTTGTAACCCCTAAAACCATGGCTAGCAACTAGTTACTAAGTGGGGGTGCACATCCAAGTATGCCCAACTGATCATTCTACACGATAGCGACAAATGACAGCGATTCATGACGTAGTTTCAAAGTGCCTTGTGATGACGGAAAGCGCTTGAGCGCTTGAAAGTTTTTACCGAAGGCTGGGGGGGGGGGGGGGGGGGGGGGCAGACTGATTTGCAGAAATTTTGGGTCAAAAATCGACGTTTTACCTGCACGAGAGCGCAATTTTGCAATTTCTTCGCGGGAAAGATTTTTGTTGGGTGGCCGGTGCCAAGTTGGGCGCCATGTTGGGGCATCAAGAGGCCATGTTTCGGACCATGTCGGGCCATGAAGGGGCCATGTTGGGACAGAGTTTGGCCCATATACGGGTATGCAGGGGCCATGTTGAGCCATGTTGGGACCGCCTTTGGCCCATACACGGGTATACATGGGCCTTGTTGGGACAATCGCGCCCATGTTGGGACCATGTCGGCGCATGACGGGGCTATCTTGGGCAATGTTGGCAAGCCTTTTTGGTCAGAAATGGACGTTCTACCTGCACGAGAACGTAATTTTGCAATTTCTTCGCTGCAGCCATGTTGGGCTCGTTCTCGGGCCAAATTCGGCGCCATGTTGGGGTATCAAGGGCCTATGTTTCGGACGATTCGGATTATCTGGGGCCATGAAGGGGCCATGTTGGGGGCCATGTTGGGGGCCATGTTGGGACAGTCTTTGGTCCGTATACGGGCATGGGCAGGCGAAAGGAGCGTGTTGCGACTGTCTTCCCACCATTATGGGCAGCCTGAAGGGGCCATGTTGGGCCATGTTGGGACAGTCTTTGGCCCATATACGGGGTATGCATGGGCCATGTTGGGCCATGTTGAGACAATCTTTGGCCCGTACCAAGTCGCCATGTTGAGCCATACCGGTCGCTTGCTGAATCACGGTGCCAATTCGAACTGTTTGGGCCATCTTATTTGCAGCTAAGCGTGGTCAAAAATCGATGTTTTACTTGCACGAGACGGCAAATTCGCAATTTGTTTGTGGGACAGCTTTTTGTTGGCCGAAAGGGGCGTGTTGCGACTGTCCTCGCGCCATGTTGGACAGCATGTTGGGGCTCTAGGGCCCATGTTGGGACCATGTAGGGGCATGAAGGGGCCATCTTGGGCCATGTTGGGCTATGTTGGGACAGTCTTTGGCCCGTACACGCGCATGGGCAGTTTTGTCGGCCGAAAGGGGCGTGTTGCGACTGTCCTCGCGCCATGTTGGGCAGCATGTTGGGGACTCTAGGGCCATGTTGGGACCATGTCGGGGCATGAAGGGGCCATCTCGCGCCATGTTGGGATGGTGTTTGGCCCGTATACGGGCGTGGGCACTTTTGCAATTTCTTTGTGGGACAGCTTCTTGCCATGTTGGGCAGCATGTTGGGGACTCTAGGGCCCATGTTGGGACCATGTAGGGGCATGAAGGGGCCATCTTGGGCCATGTATTTTTGTTGATCTCTGATGACAGAACCTCACCGGGAGGGATTGGTGGTTTCTTGGGCCATGAAATGCAAAAAGACTTACGTTGCGCGCTTTCCGTGATGTTCCAACCTGGTTTGCAGACATCATGGCGAGGAGATGTTGATGGCATACAACCACCATGGGGATGTATCCCATTTGTTGTTGATTAATGTTAACCCTGGGCTAATAAACCCGCCGCTTAATGGGAAACCAAGGCTTTTGGGGGGAACTCCCCTATGAATCAACAGGGGTTTATTGGTTGTCATGATTAATAATTCAACCCCTGGTTGTCTTTGTTTCCCATAAATAATCATCAGTGGCCATTATTCATGACTAGTAATGGGCTCTTGTTCATTAATTAAACCTCACTAATAGGCAGGTTGTTGGCTGTTTTCCGCCCTGATCCAGCTCCCAAGCCAAGTTCACCATCCGGGGTGTTTGATGGCCGCCGGCTATGGTACAACAACGGGTTAGCGCCTGGATCTACCATGTATGTTGGTTGGTATTGCTTGTCTCTATTATTAGTACAAAACCATCTCTATGCGTCATTCACTAGTATATTTACCATAACTTCTCACCATCAACCATCACCATGTAACAATGTAACGTCTAAGAAGTTCTACCAATATAACCACTACTGTAACCACTACTACAATCGTTTTATTCATCACTAACCACTACAACCATTGCCACTATAACATACTATAAGCATTATGACCACTAATCATTCACTATCTAACCACTACCATGATTATAATCATTAGTAACCACTATAACAATTAAATAATCACTATAATCATTGCAACCATCACTACAACCACTCTGTAATATAACCATATAATAATCACTAACCACTATAACTATAACCATTATATAACCATCATACAACCACTATTAATCACCAGTAGAACATTAGGAACTAACACCATTATATAACCATGAGATAACCATCATATAACCACTATTTCTGACCATTCAACCATCATATGACCACTATTCATGAACCATTCCAATCACTATGACCATCATATGACCACTATTTCTAACCATTCCAATCACCTTAACCATCATATAACCACTATTTCTGACCATTCAACCATCATATGACCACTATATCCAACCCTTCCACTCCTCCCCACTCTCCCCATCTCCGGGTTCCGCAACGGCCGCGAGGTCCGAACGTCCCAGCAACAAGGTGCGCTTCCAACGCGGCGCCTCCAAGATGCTGGGCCGTGGCGGCTCCAAGGGCATCACCCCCGAGGTGGTGCCGGGGAAGGTCGTGGAGGAGCGGCGCAACGGCAGCTGGTGGTGAAACCACAGGGGTTTTCATAGGGAAACTGGATGGTTTTTGATGGGTGAAGGATGGTGAACTAGGTTGAAAACATGGTTTTTGATGGGTGAAGGATGGTGAATCACATTTTTTGAATAGGGAAATTATATTGGTTTTTGATAGGGAAACGAGCGTTTTATGTGGTTTTTAATATGTGAAACGATGTTTTTGAATAGGGGAAGTATATGGTTGTTGATAGGTGAACTATGGCGAACCAAAATTTTTAAATGGGGAAGCCATGACCAGGTCACAGTTCGCGCATGATTCGGATTAGTTTCCCATGAGTTTTCCATTGTTTTTGATGCGGAAACCATGGTTTTTGATAGGTGGACTATGGGGGACTATAGCACACAATGATAGTCTACTATTATCAATCTTAATCCCGGATTCATGAACCATAGGCTTTTTGATTGAGGGGTATAAGTTTAATCGGAAACCAAGGCTTTTTAGGGGATGTCACCTATGAATCAACCAGGAGTTTATCATCAGTCCAGGGTTGGCACCATTACCATGAGTTCACCATCCTAAACCATGAGAAATTAGCATGTGACTATCATCATTGCCATTAACCATTACTAAACCATTTCTTAAGCACTACTTGAACCATATATATTTGAACCATTATTCTTGAAAATTGAACATTAAGAGTCATTATTTGTTAGCATTGTTTCATGAGTTAAGCATGAATTGACCATTGTTAAACCATAACCATGAAATTTTTTATTGACCATTATAAATCAAGTTACACCATAACCATGAACTCAACCATTGACTCGTCGTCGATGTCGTGACCAGGAGCCGAGCAACGAGCCCAGCAACGAGCCCAGCAACCAGCCGTGACGCGCGAAGCAGATCTGCAGCGCGATTGGTCGAACGTCGCGCGGGGACACAGAAATGTGGACATTTTTGTGTAGCTAATGTAAATCTCTTTATCTACTTATCCAGAGAAAACCCGATGTTTTGGTTTTTGGCCCATCATTGCAAAAACGAGAGCTTCAATGCTATTCAAAAACAATGGGTTCGGATTTCGGTTGGGTAAAATAAAATATAGGTGTTGAACCAGTTCAGAAAGGCTTTGGGAAAGCATGGGAAAGACAATTTTTGGACAAAACACATGTTTTTTGTGCCCAAATAGTTGTATGGGTAAATCCAGTAGTGGGTGAAGTAGGGCTTGAGTAGGCATTCAGTCCAAAAAGTGGAACAAATCATGAGTTTATCCAAAACCATGCGAAATGCCAAAACCCAATTTGTTTTGGGACGAATCATTTTGTTTAAGGTGTATATGCAAAATGTGTGTTGTTTTGCTGTTTGTTTTGTTTTTTCAGAGGGTTTGGAAGGTAAGGTTTTAGATATGTCTGTATATATAGATATAGTTTTTCATATGTATATATATATATATGTTTATTTAGTTTATTTTCACATATATGTATATTTTATATACATATGTTTGATACAATACATCTAATAACATCTATCTATTTTTCTATCTATCTATCTAGCTAGCTATCTATCGATCTATTTGTGGATCTATCTATCGATTTATCTCTATTTATTCCTATCGCTTTTCCTACATCTCTGTTCATCTATCTATCTTTATCTACCTGAAATCCATCAATCTATCTAATCTATCCATCCATCTAATTCTTTCTCTATCTCTATCTCTATCTCTATCTCTATCTCTCTATCTCTCTATCCCTCTATCTGTCTATCTCTCTATCTCTCTATCTATCTATCTATCTATCGATTTATCTATCTATTTATCTATATGTCAATGCTATTGCAGCTGCAGCCGCGTGTGTAGCTCCCGGAGACAGGCAGTAGCACTGACAGTGACATCAGGGGCAGTAGCAACAATAGTACCAGAGGTTGATGTGTTTTGAATTTGTAGTAGTAATATTATAGATCAGTAGTGAGAATTGTATAGGAGCAATAGTAAGAATAGTAGTAACAATACTAGTAGCAATTTATAGTGTTATGCAATTTTTGCTGTTGATGCTAGTATTTGCTATGCTGTTGTTTGTGTTGGGCATTGTGCGGAAGGGTTGGCACATGCAATAGTTGTAGTACTATGAAATACTATGTAATACCATGCAATACCTGCAGTAACATGTGATAGTATGTAATGATATGTAATGATATGCAAAAATATGTAATGACATTTGATATCTCTTTTTGTGAATCAAAGACCATTATTCTCAGAGCCAACCTTGTGGAAATCAAAACCCGAGATATTAGAACTCGCACGACGAACCATCGCCGAAAGGGCACAGAAGCGTTTTTGAAGCGTCAGAGACGCCAGCTGCCATGGCATGGTGAGCTGCAGCCAATCATAAACAGATTGATATGCCCTCATCGAATCAACCGCTGCGCAGTCAGACATGAGATTCTGGTGGTTCTCTATGCACAAATGTTATGCACATAATTTATTCATTATTCTTTTTATTTATAGATACATTATAGACCAGAATCTTCAAAGTGCCTCGTTTTCATTTTGATATCAAGGGGTCTTAAAGAGGTCACTTAGCCTAACATCGATGTGAGTTTTGTTGAAATACCAATGTTGTTTGCTAAAACATTTGGTTTCACACTAGGGAAATCAAGTCATTTTAGCATGCTTACGTTGTTTGTCGATGGCAATGGGTCAAGATCTTGTTCTCCCTTGTGAACGAATGGAAAAAATAGGAACCTTTGTCGGGATGACCACCTTCCCGGTAGGATGGTGATCAACAGGATGCTGACGATCAGCAAATCCCGAGTCCCCTAGAGTCCCATGAGAACATGGGGGGGGTGCCACCTATTGACTGGACCGTGACAGATTTGTGATTGGCCAATCTCCATCAGTGGCAAGTCAAGACCTGCCATTGGCGAGGTGATTGTACCTACGAAAACACATGAGCAACTGACAGTGGTGGCAGACAACGACGCATCCTTTGGGGTGCACGTCCAAAGAACAAATCAGTAGGAGACCAATACTAGTCCCAAATACCCCATATATATAATATAATGTAATATAACATAATATAATATAATTTAATATAATATAATATAATATAATTTAATATAATATAATATATAATACATACATATATATATATATATATATTATATTGTATATTTACCTTCAACGCTGGATCCTTTGATAGGCAAATGTAGGTAATCATACTATACCGGGAGCATTTGTGAATAGTACTAATCAAGGGCTGCTGAGATGATGTGTCTTTTTTTCACTCCATGGAATGGTTTGGGAGTTCTTTGCAGCAGCCAGGCTGAGCCAGGGGAATCCCAAGGCACTGAGCCCAAAGCACTTCTAGTTGGCTGAGAAGAATGGTGTTTTTTTTGTTTAAGCCCAAACTTCGAAGAATGAAAATTAGTAACTTAGAAGTGGATTAGGGATTAGTAACTTAGTGACTTTGGGATTCATCCAATATTGAGCTTCTATTGGTAGATTAGCCAGATTCAATAGATTTGAGTGAGGTGTTGAGTCAATTAGAGTTTAGGGTCTCCTTGAGAACGTCTCCAAGTAACCAACATCAACCAGCCCAGTCCCAGTTTGCTAGGCATGCGATAGCTGGCAATAAGAATCAACCTGACGGACGGCCCAACGGTCATTCTCTGTTGCATAGAAATATACCCCTTCAGAGTTTCAAGTCTTGAAAACAAAGCCAAAGTGAGTCAGGCAAGTAAGTCATATAAATAAATGGTAAGAATCACAAAATAAACCTTTTTCAAGCCTTTGTCTTCCTTCCCTGTGAGTCAGGGGTCCCGTTCATGTAGGTTAATGGTCGGGATTGGGATGTTCACCTTTTTTTGCATGGTCAATAATGACCCGTCTCGCTCGTTCCCCTCATCCAGTCATCGTTTCTACTTTCTGTGGTGCTGGCGAGAAAGGTCCTGCAGCAATTTGGAGTGACACTTCACTTCTCATACAAAACTTGCCCCCCCAGAGTGCGTTGCGCTGGTGAACATAGTGTATCTACGGGTTCTGTTAAGGGTAAAGTGTGTTCTCAATGGCTGATATAGATGGCTTATATGGTGTAGATGTATGGCTTTGCTGGTACACCTTATGTAAAGTTCTGGTAACAGTAACGTATGGCATACCACCAAAAGCCCAAAATGGCAGAAGTGACAACTTCAGGTGCAGCACTCTGTTGTGCATCTGCCAAGTGGATCATTTGCTATCCGTGAAATCACCAATCCTGGCACCTCCACTTGATACCGGCCAAGTAGTATTCGAATGTGATGGTGAGTGACGTGTAGCAGCTGTTGATAGTGATGAGTCATGGTTGATTTGATCCAAGTTCACACATCCACATCAGTTGCTCTAGACTTGATTACTGGTTCCAAAGTTGTTCCACAGACCCTGCAAAATGCACGGTCAATAGGGGGGAGCCACTCCGGACTGCGGATGACTGCATGCTGGCACCCACCGAAGCTTTTGTGGCTGTTGTCATTGGGTTCTTTTTTCCACTTAAGATCATTTGGCTATGGGTCAATATTAACCAACCAACTTAGAGGGATTAAAATCAACAATAACGGGGAAAACAATGGTTAACAATAGGGGAACCAGGGGTACAGGGTTTTGACCCATAGCCATTTGTTGTGAATGCATCAGATTTCCGATTCTATGTGTGAAGTGAGATTTGAACTGTCAGGTTTAGTACCGGTTGAGAACACTTCATGGCTAACTACAGTTAAGAAAATTGTTATGAGTTTTAGGTCAGGACGACAAGGGTTTTCAGTTGTTGCTCATGGAAAACTGGAGGGATCAATAACGAAGAAGCAACCACCCTTTGTGTTTTAGAATAGATGCTGGTAACTCAAAAAACGTGGCCCTGAAATCGAATCTTCGAAATGATTTCCTTTAGTTTGAGGACAACTCCAAAGATCCAGGTCCTGCTCGCAATTGCAGTTTTTCTGATCGCATTTACTTTGGGCTGGTTGATGGAAAGATCGACCTGGCAAACACTGTAGCAATTATAGGGCTTTCCCAAGTTGATTTTCCCACCATTTCTGGGAAATTGGAGCACCACGATTCTGGGTTAGCCACATGGGGCACCGCCAATCCGGAGACGTTTCACAGAGCCATTACGACTGCCGAATGGCAGAGTTTGCTCGGAAGCATCCGTGACGGTACAAAAAGATTGCCAGTGCACCCTCACTGTTGATTAAAGCGAATGATTGATCATGGTTGAATTAGCGGTTCCCCAAATACTTCATGTCTGGTTTGTTTACCTGCAAAACTGGGTCATTTGGCAGGCAAATGTAGGTAAATACACGAAACATTACTATCCATAGAGCATTTGGGATGCATTTGGCATGTTCAACAAACTGTAATCTCGCCAAATCCGTCGCGTCCTGAGTGGGATTATCCATTGGTGGCAGTGCCAGGCACCACTGGTCTTTGTTCATTCGCATCATGATGATTGCAATTTATCAACTGTTGGTTACGACTTACAACCCAGATGTTCCACGTGTATATACTTACCAACTCATTTGTCTATAAGATGATCCGCATCAGGCTTGAGAGGACTTTGTCGGTGGCCATTTCTGTGGCGAGGAGGCGGCTCCAGCGTAGCAGATTCGCCATGGAGGACTCCTCGAGCGATGATGAGCTGGCGGAGAAGAAGTCCATCTGGCAGAACTTGGGCAACCTGAGACTAGAGCTGCTCGCCCTCACGGCTCCACGTGGTTCCAGGTGTAGGCAGATGTAGGCAGTCAACTTCAGGGTGATGTGTGCACGGGGCCATTGCTGACGCACCCTGAAGTGTGCAGTGGATTTGCAGAAATGTTCGTGCAAACTGCATTGGTACTTGTTGTTTGATTCACAGACCGGTGAATATGCAAACATGTTTTGACATAGAGACTGAGGTATGCTCCGACATGTAGACTGACAGAGTTTCTGCTATGACAGCTGGCTTTTGTTCAGGTGCTTGAAACACAGTTCAGCTCGTGGACTGACAGATGTTCTCACACAAAACTCGGAGGTATCAGATGTAAAAGCTGTGTATATGTGCACATAGAAATACATATATTTCTTGTGTACATATACAAATATACACTATGCATATGAATACACACAAGTGTTGACGTTTGGTTTGACAAAACAACTGACAGTGTTCCGAGCAGTTAGCGATAAACCAGCAGCTAAATTCTGTAAGCCGCAATCGTATCAAGTATCATCATTTCACGGGTTTTCAATTAAGTCTATATCTATTCAGAATTAATGATACACATAAATAACTACACACTCTGTATTTATGTATGTATACCATATATATTTATATGTACAATATATTTACACATATATATATATTTACTATATATATACAATATTTATTTACAATATATATATATATATGTATGTATATGTGTTTTTTTACATTTTATGTAACATAGATACATGTATAGATATATGTTTTAATCATAGAATCATAGATTCAGATGTAAATTGGTGTATCACAGCCAATATCGTTTATGTGCATAATATTGTACCATGCAGAAATGGCCTCTCAATGATATTAGCTTTATAATAGATCATTATTAGCTGTACATCAAGCAGATAAGTCCTGGTTTTATCTATGATTTTGATATTTATATAATGAAGAAGTCCATGGCTTTACATGGGTACTAGCGGATTAGCCTAATGATGAGTTGATCTCCAATAAACTATAATAAACTCTTAGCTGATCCAATGGAGCTGATAGTTTTCAACTAGACACCCAACTGAACCATTTGATCAAGCTGTTTTGTTGGATATTCCTCACAGTTCAGTACAGAACTGGATTCCTCAACAATCTGCATTCCAATGGCTGGGTCATCAGCATAAATATATACTGTTGACTATTGGTTGGCAGATGAGTTGGGAATGATGTATGCTTCCTCATCATGTATCAAATTACTCATGAGTGTTTTTTTGTTTTAGGGTATTTTTGGATAATATCTGATGATTTGGATGATTTCGCGCTATCGGTAGCATGCGGTGAAGGCATGGTTCTCAAGTGTTGGTCCTGCCGACAATCACATAATGAACCGTACCCCCCGGTTGCAGAGTCCTAGCTCATGTGGTTTCTTGGGGCAACCAGAGGTCTAAACATGGCAGAACTCATGAGATACGCCAAATCCCATCATAATCATCATAGAAAACCATGGTTTCCCTATGAACCTGAATCCCAATTGAACCATCTGATCCCTTCAACTTCTGAATCTGATCCCTTCAACTACCACCGAGGTTCCGCATAGCATATAAATCATGCGTTCCCCTTGTTTTTCCATAGAAATTCATATGTTTTGTTCCATGGAAAACCATGGTTTCCCCATGTTTTCTTTGTAAAACTCATCCCTTGCAGCATCCGATCCCTTGGTCAACCATGGGTTTTCCCAATGTTTTCCCTATGTTTTCCTAATGTTTTCCCTA